>JAOVVI020001718.1:0-23238 GCA_028571085.2 Nepenthes alata
TTCTAACTCTCACATCGTTTAACTAGTGAAATAGTGGCTCAGGAAGCAAGGCATAGAAAGCCCCTCCATTATAGCTGGAAAAGGAGGCCAACAAACCATTAATGCAGAAGATCGCGTCAATCAGCGCTGTACGTAGAAAATTGATGAGTTCAGTGAATTGCTCCTAAATGTTGCCGGATAGGGCACCAAATCTTTGCTCTATTGTATGGAAAAGCTGCATAGCACTTAGGAAAGGAAAGCGTACTCAGACTTGTAGGAGCGTGTCCCATTGAGAATATGTTGGGGGTTGAAAATTTTAACCTTTCGATATGGGGGCTAGTGATGGGTCTCGTAAGTTTATGGATCGACCCAAAATCCAGCCTTCTAGTAAACGCCCCCCAAAAACATATGCCTAACAAAATTTTGTAAAACCCAGAGCCCAAAAGGCACCATGCAAACCCAATCAACAGCCTATGTGGCTTGACCCAACGACACGAGCTCAGTGGGTGAGCCCATATGTTGCACATGGTTCCCGAGCAATCGTGGAAGAAGTATCAGCTGATGGTTACCGTCTGTTTGCTATAGCCCCATCGCAAATACTTGGGCGGCACTTGCCATAACCATTTGAGACAACTTAGCAAATATTATTGTGATAACTTGCCAAATATTGTGCTCCCTCAGGATGACAATGATGATTTAGCAAATCATTTTCAAAAAGTCAATTGCCACTCAGTGGTCTTTGTGATCGTCCTAACAAAGGAAAGAATATCCCCAAGTAGCGAGGGTTGCCCTACTCGTTCTAAACTTAATCATTGAAACAACTTACTAGATCCATTAGGACAGTTGACAATCAACATTGGTACCCAAGTAAGGCTGAATCAGTTCTAATACTATAAATACCCCTTCCATCCCTACGGACAAAGGAGAAGGAATCTCTAGCAAGGGAAGTGCTTACGAGGCAGAAGTAAAGGGAGAAAAAATGAGAGAAAATGAGTGTACAAAGAGAATACTTAGAAGGCATGCTCAATCTTTTCTTGTCTCCAGTGAAGCCTCATTCTCCCACTCTGGGCGATGGTTGTGCAAATCTCCTGCCGGTTCCGAGTCATTGTGCTGCTGAACTGATGAAGGCGACTCGTAGAGTGTGGCATGGAGAGCCCCTTCGTCTATAGCCAGAAAGGAGACTAACAAGCGTCCCTTTCCTCGTTATTAGTGCCCAAAAATCTTTTCATCGTCTGACTAAGCCACCCGCCTACTAGTGCATTCATCAACCAACCACTTCTCGACGAGTGTAGAGCTCTCTCCCTCTAATAAGCCACCATCTGGTTGAGCGCATTCAGTGGAGCTCAACCCTCCATCTCTTTAAACCGCCTCAGGCTGATGAACTCATCAGAGCTCAATTCTCCAGTCTAAATCGCCCCCTAGTCGGGCAAACTTAGTAGAGCTCAACTCTCCATCTCTTTAAGCCGCCCCCTGATTGGGCGCACTCGTCGTGTAATGCTCGAGTTCTATAATTATATTAATCATGATTAATTAAGATAATATAATTAAAAGTGATGGTAAAAGATATAAAATTTTTTATAAAATAATCAAAAATTGGGTTGGATTGAATCTGAATCTAATGCATACTTGATTTGGGCTTGAGCATGAGTTGAACTTGTCGCGGGCTTGATGGGGCGTTGGAATCCTAAAAACAGTAGCACGTGTGCCTAAAGGACGCCTAAGGCATACTCGAGTCTGAATTCTAGAAAGCTTTTGCGCCTGAATAGGGTTCGAAGGGTGCTCAAGCGTTGAAAGAAAAACTGCGTCGCTCAATACAAGCTCGAGCCGCACATGAACGCAAGCCTAGTATAAATTATGCCGAGGATTAGTTCCACCGTATTTTCAAGTGGTGGAATAGATAGGGAGAGAGAAAGGCTGAAGAGAGAGAGAATAAGAGAGAGGACAGGGATAAAGCTTCCGTATAACTTAATTCATGATATTTGAACTAAGAATTTCGGTATAATTGTGAATTTCAAAGTATTATATACTATTTGTATATTATAAAAATATGCTACATATTTAATTATGTGGCACATGTTTATTAAATTTGTAAAAAAAATTATAAATTTTACTCCATGATTTACTGCCCAAATTTCATGTCATTAAAGTTGATATGATAAAATTATATCTGATATTATGAAAAAAAATAGTAAACTCTATAACTTTGTTAAGAAAAATATGAACAGTTCTCCAAAAGGATGAGAATTAAGAACTAAGAAATAAAGTATAAATTTTTTTTAAGTTAAAAAATTAAGAAAATAAATTTAAAAAATTATTCAGATGATAGTATTCCCTGACATATCTCATGATATTATAATGGTAAATTGAAGATTACCCATCGTTACCCCGGGGGATACATAAGTGGATTTATGGCCTTATCTATCAAGTTATAAGTAGTACTGCCTATGTCCGGGTGTTGAATATGATACATGGCCTTAGATTGTGTGAGAACCTATACAATCCTTTTTTTGATTGTTCGCTTTGTTAACTGGTAAAGCCTACTAGCTCTAATCCATAAAGATAAATAAATTTTTGATATATTTGATAATTAAAACAGTAAAAGAATAATATAAAGAATAAAATATTTTCAGTCCATATTTTATATTTATTATGTATTATAACTCTTATTCCCTCTGATAATATATTTTGAGTATAATGCATATGTTTATTGTTATATGCTATATCTTATTAAGTATTTAGACCACTCCTTACTATTTTATTAACCTTTCAAATGATTTGCATGAGTTTTTGTCTAATGAGTAGAAATGAAGATTAAGGGACTTAGTTTAGGCCTCTAGAATTGTTATTTTTGCTAACCTAATGAATTTGGATAGTATATACTATATTAGTTGTTAGTTCTAGTTAATTTTAGTTGTAAACTGTAATGGAATTAATGTGGAGTTTTTGAACGGTTTCTGATGCTTAGGATGATGTACAGTTCAATATCAGTTGTATATTGATTATGTATGACAATTGATGTATGAAATGAACAATAACGATTTCAGTTTCAGATGGATAAATTTTATATATGTTGATTACTTTCATAGATTAGTACATGATTATTCTGACAAGTATCTATTTTTAATAAAAAGTTGATATCATATTATTTCGATTGGCGTTAGAGCCACAAATGAGGTGACGATATATTCGGATATTGTATATATCGTTTGGTTGTTTAGTTAAAGGCGATTATAGTATTGACAAAAAATGTTCACGTTTAATAGGATAATGATTCATTTAATGGTAAAACTGATAATGAAAAGATAATAAGTTATGATTATGATTAATGACGGATTTTAGGATGTAGTTCGTCATACATCGGAGCCCAATTCATCAATTTTAAGTCACCCCATGGCCGGGTGCGCTCGCCAGATCTCAATCTTTTGTCGGTCTGGCACTCTCGTCGGAGTTTAACCTTCCATCTCTAAGCTGTCTCCTTGCTGTGTGCATTTGTCGGAACCCAGCCCTCCATCTCTAAGTCACCTCATTACTAGGCGCACTCGTCGGAACTCAACCATCAATCTCTAAGCTGCCCCTTGATTTGGCGCATTCGTCGAAATTTAATCTTCTATCTCCAAACTGCACATTGGCCGGACACACTCCTTGGAATCCAGTCCTTCATTTTTAAGCTGCCTCTCGGTTGGGCATACTCCTCAAAACCCAATCATCAATCTCTAAACCGTCCCCTAATCGGCCACACTTGTCGGAGCGTAGCCCTCTATTTCTAAGCTGCCCATCGGACGGGTGCATTCATCGGAGCCTAGTGCTCCATCTCTAAGTCATCCATCGGTCGGGCACACCCATTGGAACTTAATTCTCTATCTCCAAGCCGTTTTTAGCAGGGCGCATTCCTTGAAGTTCTGTCATTCATTTCTTAAAGTCGCTTCCCTATTAAACGCACCCAAATACTCAATCCCCCAATACGCGTATGCACGTATCATTTATTTACTCATCTTATCTTTTTATCTATCAAAAAAAGTTTTTTGATATGAACGTTTGAAGATATATTTGGGAGTGAGTTCCTATTATTTTCTGACATCTTATTTGTTAATTATAGTGTGTAAGATATATATTCAAAATAATGAGGATTAAACCCGCTTCAATTTAATCTTTTTAAAAAAATCAAATGACTTTCTAATTCAATTGATAATTTAAATTCAAGAACGCATAAAAAATAAATCATATAAAAATTAACTATTTATACTCTCAAAAAGTTAACTATTTTAACGAGAAATGACATGAAATATATTCTATTTTCAGAAAAAAAAAATACTCCCTCTCCTCCTCATCGGAGCGAGGCAATATATTCCCCAGCAGTTCCCCCGCACCACCGCTTCCATAACAAGCTCTCGGACGCTGGACTAAAAAGAGTTCTGTAACGTGCATATCCGGATCCTACCACTCCCACCAGTGCACGTGGCGTGATACGATTGGCAATCTATTCACGGCGGTATATTTCCATTCCCCCAGCTCCCCGCCCCCGCTTGCTATTCTCCGTTACTGACCTAAAACCCAGGAAACCAAACCCCATGAAATGCATTGACATCATTGTGTTAATTTGTTCATCTAGCGGCTAACCGAAGTTGGAATAAACAGCATAATAACGGATCTAAAATCGCTGTGATTTGTTGTGGTTTTTCAGCGATGGAAAGCCGTCAGAGATCGGGATTTTGGCTTTTGATAGTCTTGATATGCGGAGGCATTTGTGGGATTTTAGTTTCTGCTCAGAATCATCGACCCAAGAATGTTCAGGTGGCACTTCGTGCTAAGTGGGAGGGTACTCCTTTACTGCTTGAAGCCGGGTATGCTTTTTTATTTTTAAATCCAATTTGTCATTTATTTTAATCGATTTTCATAATTTTGATGCTGTTGCTGTTTCTGGCCATTGTAACTCAACCTTCGATTCTGCCTTTTAGATCCTATACAATGAAAAGTTCGTGGGTGATGCTTGCGAATTGTGTATCTATCCAAGTTCGTTTATTGATTTGAAGGGTGAGAGAGAACTGTGAAGAGTGATTTCCCTCTCCCGATTATGATTTTTTTTGTAAGTTGCAGTGTGGATAATTAAGAAGAATAAGGTACTTGAGTCCGTAAGATGAATTATTAGGTGTCAGTTCGCTAATGGATTTGATGGGTGAGGGAGTTTTGAAATGTGATTTCCCACTCCGGATTATAGGCGGTGTTGGTAAGTTTCCATGCGGATAATATTAAAGGCTAAGGTACTTGAGCTCATGATATGAGTGTTTAGGTGCCAACTTGTGTGCATCATTATGAAGTATATCTACTCAGGAAGGATTTTTCCTGCTGAACCTATTTTGGGAGTGTAATTGAATGTGCTAGCTATGTAAGAATGTTGACAGTGCCAGGTGATGTATTGCTCGTGCTTATTTATTAAGTTCTATTTATTCCTCAAAAACTTAGACTCTGTCCACTGTTCTGTTATTTTGTTTGGATATATAAATGGTCTATTGCATCCAGTTTGTTTTCTTGGGGGCAGGCTGCTGTTGGTGGTATTTTTACGTGAGTATAGGAATCAAATAACCCACCCATGGAAGTCTTAGTTACCTATACTTGAGAGATTAGGTTTTTAGGTTTCCCATGATTATCTTTTACCTACTGGAGTTAATGGCCCAAATGCATTCTAATGGTTCAATTGCAGTCTTGGATTATGGGGTCTATGGGTTGACTTTGATGTTAGACTGGGTATACTCTTTTCAGGCAAGCTTCATGTCTCGAGTATTTGTAAGTTGCTGGCTATGGTTTATCTATTTCTTTGAAATCTACTATATGTTTTCTTAACATTTTACAATTGTTTGGCAAGTGTAGATTTTAGCCTTTTACTGAGAAATCAAGAGTTTCTTGTGAATTTGTTATGTGCAGGATGCTCTTATGCCATCAGTTTTATGCTACAGTGTCTGTTTTTATGTCCCATTTTATATCCTTGCATCAAATTCAATTGTTGCGAACTTTCTGTTACTAATTGTTTATTTTCTTTGATGTGAATTGTTATGCCAACTTGCTTTTTTATATATTTCACCTATTCAATTAAGGTAGCTTCTTGTGAATCCAGTGCTGTGTTGTTCATTTCATGCATTTCCTGTTTGGGACCTATGTGGATGTGGATGTGAATTGGGCCAGCATTTCCATCCTTTCCTTCTCTTTTTTTATGTCTTGTTCTTGTCTTTTTGTATACGATTGATCTCTCCTCACATTATGCAAAAAGATCTGGAATAGTGGTAATGTGTATGCTTGTATAGTTTAAGAAAATGCACATTGAGACAGCCATCTCTCTCTTGTGGAGTCAACAGGTCAACCTAGGTTCTTTTCTGAGACAATCCATGCAACTAGAACACATGCAACCAGATTTCCTTCACATGTTCCCAGACAACTATGAATTTACTGAAAACTTGCTGTTCTTATCATTCAGGAAACAGTGTGCCAAGAAAAAGAATGGTCAGACCATCTTCCACTACTTCAAAAAAATCCCTTTCTTTCTATGATTACCAAAATTCAACTAAGATTATAACTACTATTTTATCAAATACTCGTTTCTCATTCTGTTCAAGATCCAATGTGTCAAGAAAGAAATGTCCAGACCATCTTCCACTACTTCAGATGAACCCCTTCTATGATTGCCATAACTCAACTGGGTGCTCAGGAGCATCATACCAATCAAAAAGATAAAGCAATATCTTCTAGATGTCTCACTGGGAGTAGTTCTGTAGGATGTAAATTGTCCAATTATGAGCAGGGGAAATATGTGGTACTTTATAATTAATATTTAAATATATTCATATGAGATCCCCTCCATTTCATATTCTACTATAGGGATATTTTCCTGAATCATTGCCGATGTATAGAGATTTATCTACCCTTCAGGTAGCTTTGCAACCCATGTTTCACTATTTGTGAACCTTGCTTAAACCATAATAGCTATTGACAGTGGTGTCATGATGCTTCTGATTTACATTCTTGCCATGAAGGGAAAGTCCTGAATGAAAATCAAATCAAGAAAGGGGGACAAAAGCTCTGCTGCTGCTTCATTAAAAACCTCATGAACACATAAAGTAGGCTATCAATCTCTTTCTATTTTTGGAACTCTCTCCCGTAATCAAGCTTCTTTAGTTATCTTCTGAAGATGGGGCTACTAATTTCTTCTTGATGACTGAAGTCCTATCCAAAATTCTCCCTTCTCATACTTGGATGTTCAAAGCATCTGTGATCCCACACCATTATTTTCTCTTTATGTTAAATAAATTTTTGGCCAATATGAACGCTAGAACCTAGATTGACGCACACCTGCCATCAAGTCCTCCCTTCATCCACTCCGTCCCAAAAAGTAGGATCATTGCTACATATTCCTCAATTGTGACCAAATGTTCTTCTGAAAAGGGAATTTAAAGATTGTTCTTCATTTCAATTGAGATTTGTGTATCCCTGAAAAGCAAGAGAGTTTGGGAAATCTACTAAATCAGAATACTTGAAAAATAAAGCAAGTTTTCTGTGGTTTTGATGATGTTTCCCCACTTCTTTCATGAGAAATATAGATCATGGAAAATTTCTCCTTAAAGCACCACAATTTCTGTGAGTTATGTGTAAAGTGTCCAAATTTTCCCATAACTGTATTCTATTCATCTCATCATCTGGCCCATAATTTCCTTCTAAACAATATTAAATTGTTGGCTTAGCTCTACCATAGGATTTTAAAAGTCTCCTACTTTAGTTACTTTTCCTAATGAGAGCTCTTTCCCATAAATCCAGAACTCAGAACTTTGCCTAGCTTTGGTCCGATTACACGAACATTGGTTTGAAACTCCTATTCCTCTTAACTTTTTCAATATCCTTGACTCAACATGCTCAATTTTCATCTTCCCGTTGAACTGAAACGGCACTGGTGTTTTTCTATTAAGGCTCTTGCAGCGGTTATTTTCTTGTTTTTGACCAATTCATGTCCTTAACATTAAAGGACAACAAATTAGGCGCGTCATTATTATGAATACCCCTTGACACTTCCCCGGTCTATTGCACTGAGCCTTCCTCTGCTCTGATATTTTGCTCCGCTGCAACACCAGCATCTCAGCTAGCTCTTTCGAGTTTGAGAATCACATGCTTAAACATGTAAACTTAAGCACTTCATCATGCATACTTATATTTGCCAGGGAAGGGATAAAAGGGTAGTTCTAACCTAGAAAATCTGTCTCTATGATTTATTTTTAGCATGCAAATGTTACAACTTCAGGATTACTGATTCTTCTCTCTTTTTTCTGGTCCCCAAAAATCAAATAATAATTGAACTTCCTCTTCATTGCCCGACTTTCAAAGGCAAAGCTGATTGACACTGTCACCACCTTGACCTATTTTAAGGCATGTCTGCCATTAACGTCCGTAAGCTAAGCATGAGATTCTCATTTTATATTATTCACTTTCTAAAAGTTTTGATTTTAAATCTTTTGAAGCAGCTTGAAGGTTGTTGAATTATAAACTTCTGTTTAATTTGTTTCTTCTGTGGTAAGCTCTTCATTTCATTGAGTTGGTTGTGGAAATTGTTCCATGCTGGATTTCCTTGATATTTGGAAATATGTTTCCAGCCAAGTCTTAAAACTAGTGATCTCCTTTTCTCATATTTTTGTTTGTTTGTTTGATTTTTTTTTTTTTGGTGGGTGGGGTACGACATTCGATGAAGGACTTGACCCTAGCCATTTACACGGGGGAGGAAGGAAGATGCTGCCCGGGAGAACCCAATTGGCTCTCCGATCTTTTCTGCGAGCATTTTTTTTTAGTTATCACTCGAGTTTAACAGCTTGGAGAATAACATTGCATACCACTAGACTCTCTAATTCTTTTGTTTCTCGTTCTGCATCCTGCTTTTCCATTAGAAATATTCATGACTCATATTTGTTTGACAGAGAGCTACTATCTAGAGAATGGAAAGACTTTTTTTGGGAGTTCATTGAGGCTTGGCTTCAAATTGAGGAAAATAATCTTGCAATAAGTACAGCCAGAGGCTGTTTAACTAAAATTGTTGAATGTGGGCGCTCTTTCCTAAATGAAGCCCTGGCGTCGATGTTTGAATTTTCTCTCATTCTTCGATCAGCATCGCCTAGATTGGTGCTTTACCGACAGCTCGCAGGGGAATCTCTATCTTCTTTTCCTTTAAACGATGAAGTTACTACAGATTCTGTTGAAGGGGGCATATCAGGGTCAGATGATGAACCAGGAGACAAAAAAGATGATCCCCTGCTTGTGGGAGTAAACCCAAAAAGCGTAGGAGGAGAATGTTGCTGGGTTGATACTGGTGGATCACTATTCTTTGATGTTGCTGAACTGCTGTTATGGTTTCAGGCCAAAAATGGGATGTAAGTATATCTGTGTTTGAACCCAATGATTATCATTTCTTGAATGACCTAAATATTGTTGTAAGCAACAACACTTGGTTTCCTTTTCACTTTTCTTTTGCTAACATTAGTGTGTGATGGTTTCCAGAGCTGAGGATAGTTTTCAGCAGCCAGAACTTTTTGAATTTGATCACATATATTTTGATTCAAACTTTTCAAGTCCAATTGCTATTCTGTATGGAGCTCTTGGAACTGATTGCTTCAGGGAGTTTCATACCACCCTTGTGAAAGCAGCTAAAGAGGTCTGCTTCTGGGCAATAATTTCTAGTTGATTTACTTTTCTATATTTCTCATTGATTTTTTCCTTGTTCAGAAAGGTTTATTTTTTTTTTAGGCCATAAGTTATTGACAATTTAACATCGCATTATTGGTTCTTGCTAAACCATCTTGTTTTGCTTGCCATCTGCTGGTATTTAATTAATGCTGAAACTGAGGTTTTATAGTATCTAGAAAACAAAGGGTGAGCCCTCTGTGGAGCATTGCATAACAAGCCCTTCAATTCACAAGCGTATCTGCTCTGTATAACACTAATGGCCTGCTAAAATTATGACCTTATTGTCATTACTCATTTGATTTACTTCTTTGTAGCAAAGTTCCGCTCATTTTGACTAGAATTAAGACACACAAAAAACATAAAAAATCAGTTGGTATAAAAAATGTTGATCCATCAAGCCAGTTCTCCCCCCCCTCCCAAAACAATTATGGTTAGAGTTGAGATTTAGGTCTCTAAACAAAAAAGACTTAGCAATTACTTTTGTTGCCAATACAGTAGATTTTTTAACAAGTGATGTCTTAATATTGATAATGCCTCACATTTGATGATTTTTCAAGGAACCAACTCCGTGCCACAAATTGTGTTGGTTTGTATGTTTGTTTTTTAAATATTTGTTAATTGATTATTATTTTAGAATTTTCTTTTATCAAATGTTAGAGTGGACATTATTCATTGAAATATTGATATTTTCAGCTATTGCATAGGTATACCATTTAAACATGTGTGAACAAGTAGTAGAAAAGTTTACCTACTTAAAGGTTAAGATTTGGCAAATGTATAAATGCAGGATTGTGATTAAACTTGATAGACATAATAAAAGTGAAGTCCAGAATGTATTGCAAAAAAGTATACGTCATATGACAAAAAGATTGAAACTAGAGATTGTAGTTAATTCTTAACTGCAAAATTGGATGTGTCGGATAGTAATCACAGCATCACATGCGATGTTACTTTAACTCACTTATCTTTTGGGTATGACATTACTATTTACTAAAGTCTGAGTGTGGTTCTAATGAAAATGTAGGGTTTTGCCAAGGAAGTAAGGAAAACATTGACTTGAAAATACTAATATTACTTGTAACTTATTCTGTCTTATACTTGATAAATTTCTTCCACATCATACTTACATTTATGTTTGACATTGTCTGTTGGAAAGCTGTATTTTTCTTCTAATGATATCTATCAGTTAATGTAATGGAAAAACAATTATTTTGCTTACAGAAAAGATCTTGAAAGTTCATCAAAATGTGTCTTTTTGGTGTCTTTTCAGTCAAATTCTTGCAGTTCTATTCTTTCGAGGCAATTTTCTAGTCAGGTAAAAGAACTTGTAACAGTGCAACAGACTCAAGGACCCCCTTCCTTGACTGCAATTAGTTCCATAATTTAGGCGATAATTAGGCTGCGTATATATATATATATTCTTATAAAGGGAGTACTCGTCATATCTCTCTGATCATTGCAGCTCGTTTTGCAAAAGCATTTATGGATGTCCATCATTGATTCAGTCACTGATGTCAATGGGCAATTCCACTGCTTATTTATGTTTACCCTTACTATGTGCTGTGTGACTGGTGTCATGATATGATCTTTTGCCTCTAGTCTTTTGCTTGAGTTAATCTTACTATTAGCTGTGCAAGCCTGCAAGCCTTTGTATCATTGGAACATTTGACAATTTTAATCTGTCTGGTGCTGCACTTTTGCGGGCAATGGTTCCTCATTCTCTGCAGTGATTCTTTCTTCTGGCCCAGGAAAAATACAACCAATGTTTTGTGAAATGAAATTAACTAATAATTTGTTATGATATGTAGATATGACATAAGTGTTGTTTGTCGGTACAGTGATGAGGTTTAACTTATCCGGCATCTCATTTAAAATCAATACTTGACAGATCAACAAGTCCATGCAGCTGGATTTGTAGTAATTTAATCCTTCAAAGAAAAAAAAAGTCCAAATCAACACTAGAACGTAAGGTAAGTCAGAATATCAAAAGTACGTAGATTTATTGTGATCAAGCTCTATAATACAGTATTTCTGAGATATGTTGAAGTGGGCACATTTGCATGCATCCAATTGTTAGACAGGCCTGAACATACATTCCATGCCTATAATCAGTAGCTGACTTTGCAATTTTTAATAGATGAAGGGCCATAGAATTCATAGAACATTGGCATTTTTTCTTGCAAATATGAATTCAATGCTCATAATCAATTGTGTTTTTATAGCTTACTCTATCTTCATCAAATACATTATACTGCAATATGGTTATACTAATCCATCAAAATCTCACAGGGGAAGGTCAAGTATGTTGTTAGACCTGTATTAGCTTCTGGCTGTGAATTGAAGAGCAACCCCTGTGGTGCTATTGGTACCAGAGATCCCTTAAATTTGGGTGGTTATGGCGTTGAGCTTGCCTTGAAAAATATGGAATATAAGGCCATGGATGATAGCACTGTAAAGAAAAGTATGTGAAGATCATGTTATAACTCCATTGTCTCTGTTTTGTCTTTTTTCCTTCAGCCTTCTTTTGTTTGAGATTAGATGTCTATTTTTAGAAGGAAAGCAAAGGAAAACATGGCATGCATTCTTTAAGATGTCATTGAACTTGGTTCATTTTCCTTAATACATTATAATTCCTCCATCAACCCTTATTCTGTTTGCTTCCATTTGGTTTATCTCTTTAATTAAGCTGCAGCTTACTTCATCTACTGCATAGGAGTAATTTGGTACTGTCTTTTGCCTTTTTTCTTTCTTTAATAGTTATTATATTAACCGGAAGCATCATGGGCAATGTGTCATGAAATGCGCCAGAACAGGAGGCACAGTTTACAGCTACAGCAGCTAATATCGGCTTATAAATACTGAATTGTAGCTGAATTGTTGTAGGGGCTGCTGCCTATAAATATGGAAGGCTTGTAACAGATTAGAGTATGTTGAATGAATGACAAAAAGTTTGATTTCTTTCCTTACTTTCTGTTCTTCTGTGACTTTCCTTCTTCTTCTTAAGATGGCCTTCTACAGCTACATAAAATTTTAGCAGCCCCCACAGTTGACAGATTCTACTTCTTAAAGTCTTGGATTCCTTCTTGAATCAATACTTCTTGGTCATCAAAAGAAGCAATCTGAATTCTTCTTCTGTTCTAAGATCTGAAGTTGTTGAGCATGTTCTCTTTGAGTGTGGTCTTATTCTTCAACTATTCGTTTTCAACTGAATGGTTCTTGAATCTTGATATACTATCCTGCAATCAGAAATGGGTTCGTGAAACTATAAATCAGTCTCTTGGGATATCAACAGATCTTGATTCCGAACAAGATGGAAAAATGGCAATCATGAATGTAAGAATATAATCAGGTATTGCTTTAGAAAGTGGATCATATGTTTGATGCCTTTATTATCAAATTCAAGGTTTCATTGCATAACACTATTTGTGCAAAACCTATTGTCCTTGATGATACTAATTCTTCGGTTGAGGAAGAAGAAAACAATGTTGATGATCCTAATGATCCCGAGGATGAGGATGATGCACTTTTATTCTCTAATCAATTCTAAGTATTAGCCTCTTTTGAAGATCTCGAGCAAGATCCTTTAGAAAATAGTTATTCAGATTCAGATTTTGAAGAACGAAATGATGTTAATGACTTTGTGGAACTGATCTAAGGGCAAGAAACCCAAATTATATTTCTCCCTTATGTTCTAGAAATTCAAAAACAACAAAAACAGCAAGCACGTGGTGAGGAAACAACTTATGTTGCTTGGTATTTCAACATTTTCAAGATTGCAATAGGGGCATACTCTACTGCCCCATTGATCTTTCCACTTCGGTTTACATTACAAACTCAAAGGGAGAGTGCTCATCAACAAAGGGTCCTCATATGATTCTACCATTGACTCTCGTAAAGTCAACAAATGGATTCTTGTTATACTTACAAGAACACTTCTAGGAGCTGCTGCAATTTCATTTTCATCATATGTGTATAGAATAATATTAGTATATTTTTGTCTCTTGTATTAGCTAATCAGTATAATGATAGAATTGGGTACAAGATGCCACTTGGGAGGATGAAACATTCATGAAATCTCAGTTTCCAAAATTTTTCCTTGAGGACAAGGAAAAGCTACAGGGGAGGATATTGTCATGACATGCACTAGAACAGGAGGCATGTTTTACAACTACAGCAGCTAATATTGGCTTATAAATACTGAATTGTAAATGAATTGTAGTAGGGGCGGCCGCCTATAAATACTGAAGGCCTGTAACAGATTAGAGTGTGTTGAGTGAATGAAACAAAGTCTGATTTCTCTCTCTATTCTCTGTTCTGCTGTGTCTCCCTTCTTCTTCTTCTTCTTCTTCTTCTTCATGATGTCTTCTGATTCTCCTTCTTGGTTTTCTTTCCCTTCTCCTCTGATTTCTTCCTTACCTAGTTTGTCTTCTCCTCTCTTTAATCTGATTTTACAGATTTTCTCCCAAAAACAACCATTTACATTACACAATGGAGTTCTAAAGTTGCTTTTAGTGGTCCAAAAAGGGCTTCCCCTTATAGACTGAGAAAAGTCAATTTCTGCTTTTCTCGTTGAGGGCGTGCCATGAGCTTTGGTGCAATGGTATGGTTCCTCACATGAAGGTCATGGATTATAACCATGAAAACGATCTTGCTGTAATATAGGGATAAGGTTGCATCCATCTGACCCTCTCAGATGCCAAGACATGGGAGCCTCGTACACCAGGATGCCTTTTTAGAAACAAGGCTTGGTGCAATGATGAAGTTGTCATGGTAACTTGAAGGTTGTAGGTTTAAGCCAGGAAGCAACCTCTGTGCAAAATAGAGGTAACATTGTGTATATTTGATGTTCCCCTGACCCAAGATGTAAGTCTTATGTATTTGGGTAACCTTTTCTCTTCAATAGAGAAGCAGAGGAAGGGCCTGAAAACTACCTTTTTTTAAACTGGATTTCTGGCAGTAATGTGCATGTACTAAGGAGCAGTATAGATTCAATATTTTGTCCTTTTAGTGATGTCTTTATCTGCTGCAGTGTGTATAGCATAATCCCAATTCTTTTCCATGTTGAGTAAAGCATTGGTTAAAGGTTTTTCTTGTTGCAGGTGTCACTCTGGAAGATCCTCACATTGAAGATCTTAGCCAAGAAGTTAGAGGGTTCATTTTCTCCAAAATACTGGTTTGTGAACCTATAAAGTCATAGTAGAGGAGTATTTTTGTGGAAAAAGCTCTCTCAGGACAGCTTGATAGCCTGTAATATGTGACATTATTATTTTTCTCTTGTATAAATCAGATATATCTTTCATTTCTTCAGTCAAGCATGATAGTGGTTTCATAGTCACTGGGTTTTAGTTGTATAGAACCCTCTGCCATGCAAACATATTGCATCTTCACGTTTATGATCTGCAGATGCTTTTGCATTTCAATAACTTCGGATGACGTTTATTGTCACATTCCTAGTAATCTTGTTGTCATGGTAGAAATTATTGGAAGTCTCTCAAATTCAACATTGAAGTAGCACTGGCACATACAATACATAAGAGGAAACATGGTTAATATTGCAAATGTGGACCATAGTGCAAAGATGCTGAAGAATCAATTGTGGTCTCCGGACTTCATCTTTTTTTAGAAGTTTATCGCAATGTGATGAAGTGAATCGGTCTTACTATAATAATTCAGCATTGCGTGGTTAATGAAAAATTTTCACTGGTTTAATTTTCTTCTCAAAAGAAATTTTAACTGTTTATTATGTCTCCAAATTGCATCTATTCATTGTTCATTTATTCAAATTGCTGCCTTAGGTCAGTAGGCATGTTCTGCTAAATTAATGATGCTATTATTTTATGGTAAAAAATGGTGTGTTTTTTCTCCCTTGTGCATGTCTGAAGGACTTGATTACTGATGGGACTAATGTTACTTCAGTTGTTATTGACTGTAAGATGTGAGGCCATTTCATGTAGTGCTAATTGTCCAATCATCGTGTTCATATGCAGGAACGTAAATCTGAGCTGAAAACTGAGATTATGGCTTTTAGGGATTATCTTTTGTCATCCACTATATCAGATGCACTTGATGTTTGGGAATTGAAAGGTTATTGTCCTTTAACAAGCATAATTTTTCTGGTTTTCTGAGAAATGATTTTTCTGATTGAGTTACCAACTATCTGGATGGACTTTGAGGCAATGCAGATTTGGGGCATCAAACTGCACAGAAGATAGTCCATGCATCTGATCCTTTGCAGTCAATGCAAGAAATAAACACAAATTTTCCTAGCATTGTTTCTTCGTTGTCAAGGATGAAGGTAAGACTTTTGTTACTTGGGTTGACAGGTCTGGCATAACTTAGCATATTAGTCTATTTATCATAAATAGCTGCATCACCCCATGCTGTCCTGTTATTTTTATCAAATACATATTTTTATATATTTTGAAAATTCTGCAGCTGAATGAATCAGTCAAGGATGAAATCCTTGCAAACCAGCGGATGATCCCTCCTGGCAAGTCCTTAATGGCGTTGAATGGTGCATTAATAAATATTGAAGATATTGATTTATATCTGTAATTCTTTCAGTCCCATCAATTCCTTTTTCATTCTGCTTCTCCTCTTTTCTTTGGTGTTCAAATTTCTTTCCCTTTTCATGTTTTTCTTTCTTCTCTCTTTTGGTGGTTTTTGCTATATTCATTGCTAAGTGCATTGGTGGAGGGAGAGGGAAAGTGGATGGCTGATTTCTCACCTAACTTTGCTGAATCTTTTGGACAGATAGATTGGGCAATGTCTGTCCCGACTAGAGAGTAAGTCATTACAGTGTCAGCAATCTGATTGAGAGTGAGGAAAATGTTTAACTGGAGAAGCAATATGATGATTTCATTGCAGATCCTGTAATTCAGAAGCATTGTACACTATGCTGCCTTTTATACTATGCCTCGGTTAGCCCTATAGGAAAAAGAGTATTATTGAAGTTTTTGGCCACTTTTGAAATTGTTACATCTATAAAGTAGATGTTTTGCATATGAGACAAAAATGTTGCTGGAAGAATGTGATATAGGTAATGAAGTATCTTGAAGTTAGTTAACTTCCCTTGGAGACTCATAACAATGGGAGTCATATATTTGTTTATTGCAATTTATGCAAAATCCTTACACCAGCTTTATGTTCTAACCAGTTTTAGAAGCTGTAAATTGGAATTGACCAAATTGGTGTTTTCGCTTTCTAAAATCTATTTTAGACTTTTAGCATCTTGGAGACTGATGTTTGGCCGTGCTTTAGCATCTAAAGTAGAGAGATCTTTATAAGGTTTAAAATCACAAATATCCATATGTCTATTTGTTCATTTACAACCTCTACAATATTTTCTTCAACCTAAGAAAAACGTCTTTAACTGAAGTGACATCAAGCCATAAGTAGGCCCAAGTGAAATTGCTGCTGCCACTCTTTTTAAAAAGCATCTATTCACCTACCTTTTGCTCTGTTTGTTGAAGAACTTTTCTCTGTCTGTATGTTTTTGATGCATTGTTCATTGGTGGGGGTTTTGGTGCCTGTGAGAAGTTGTTCAGTCCAGAGAAACTTCAAACCTAAAATTTTTGCAGCTTCCTTGTTTTTGTCTTGTTTCATGCGACTTGAGCTATACTTGTAATGTGCTTAGATGCTTGAATTGCATTTTGAACTCGGGCTATTAATTGACAGCCTGGTGAAAGCTCTAACTGAGGTTTGGTCTATTGTGTTTGTGAACTTCATACTTGAGTTTATTCTTGCCAATAATGCTTAGCAATTGATCAATTAGTGGCTTTTTGCTGTTGACATGAGGTCTATATTAATAATGCAGAATGTGATATTTTCCATATATGCGGCGTCCTCGACTTATGGTGAATTGATTAATTTACCTTATCTGGAAAATAAACCTGTATGAAGAAAATCATTGGTGATTGATACTCTGAATATTTGGTTTCATCCTCCTCATACCTTTTGTATTAACCTGGAAGGAGTTTTAGGCTTTTAGCCTTGTTATTTGTGGAAGCATTGATGCCTCAATATCTAGCACAGATTGGATCACTGATGACATCTGATGATGCATCCTGTAATATTTTAGGTTAGTTGATTTGGTCCATCAGGAGCTGTCACTGGCTGATCAATTTTCAAAGTTGAAGGTATGATTCTGAATTTAAGTTTGTTGCAGCATTGTAAATGACAGAATATTTCTGTGGTGTAACTATTCGAGTGACTAAAATTTGCATTTGAACTTTATGCTCCCGACCTTGGTGCTGCCATCTGGGTTCTCTCAATTGAAATATGTGCATGTTTTCTTTGTCTACAGTCTACCTGATAAAGTGCATTTGATACCTTCTAAGAAATATATAAAGTAGGAAAAGAGAATGTTGGCAAACTAAGAAGTGTATAATAAGAACTTAAGAAGTACTCCATTTAGAAGAAAAACTTGAATAACAATATGATATTGTTCTCCCACCTAATGCCTAAACTCACCTGGTTCTGCTCCTATGACACCTAAATATGTCAATTTGTCTTGCAACTGTATTCCCTGTCCTCATTTTCTTTTGCCACCATCATAATCGCTAGAACATGGTGAGATTTCCAGTCTCATATCCATTGCCCCATCTTCAGAGTGGATACCTTTGAAATTTGAATTTTAATTGAATCCATGCTATGACATTACCATTCACTGGAGTATGGTCGACCATCAAGTAGTTATCCTTAGAACTGATGATTGAGCCCATACTGGTCATCCTCAAAGTGTTCACTAGTAATCCAATAAGCCTTGAATGGAACTGGATCATATTGTTGTTCTCTGCTGGAAAGTTGATGGGTATGGTCATCGTTTGCCCTTAGACAAACTCTGAATCAACTTGCTCTATCACATCTATGATTTCTACATTTAGACCTGTGCTGGATGCTTCATTTTTGGGGTTAATGAAGAAATAAGAGGCTTTACAAAGAAGACGAGGAACTCCCAACAGAATATAACCTATGTTGAGTCCTGCAAATCTTCTTGAAAATCTTCACAGAGTCTAAGAATAGTCCATCCAGTACATCTCAAGGCAATTATTGTATCTGATCATTGTCTTGCTGTCATTAATTTGGCAGTGACACATACTGCAAAACTTGAAGAAAAGGAATGCACCATTTGCTCCATTGTACTTTCTGGGATTTCATTTTGGATGGGGAAGTCAGCAAGAATGAGCAGTCCATGCTTGAAGTTATAATTATCTGCTTCGTCTACTCCTCTCTTGAGTTTCTGACAACTCATCACTATAAATTGCACCTATCGCAATAGTTATTCCACCATGTGGTTATTATAGATTTGTTGCTAATTTCTTTTTGAGTGTTATTTCTTTCAGTCTTTGCATGTGCCTTCAAAATCTTCTGCAAAAGAGCATGACTGTCTGTTTCTGATTTCCTATGAAATTCCTTGTTGAGGGAGGGTGATTTGAGCTTATGCCTTCTCCAGTTCCTGCCTTTTAGCAGGGAGAAATGTACCATCCACCTTGGGGAATCAAGTTTAGCCTGTAGTCATGCTAACCTACTTCCTCAGGCCAGTGGCTTGCATTCGATCATCAGTCATCACCAACCACCTATAGAAAAAAGGGTGAAATAGCCAACCCGTTTTCTTGACTATTATTCTAGGATCTGGCCCTAGTGGAGATAGTTGAAGTGGTCGAGAGCTGCTCTTTCATAAGGAAGACCAAGGTTCAATTAAGCTAAGGTTGTGTGTGGGTTTACTTAACAATTAAAGAAGGATTATTGATCTAGAAAGTCCTGCATTTATGTGATATACTATTCTTTTTTTTTCTCATTTCGTTCTTTTTGGTATTTTTCAATCAGAAGATTGTATGTTGTATACATAATTGATACTTTGGCCATCAAATGTTCCCCCCCTTTCCAATTTCCATTGCTATTTTGTGCGAGTTTCTGTATTATTTTCAAGCTCACAGTTGCACTTCACCATGCTACAATTTATTTATTTCATATTGCTAGTTTAGCTCAAAACTATAGATTAATGTGCACTTCTGAAAATCATAGATTCCTGAATCCAGCATTCGGAAACTCCTGTCTACTTTGCCTACCCCAGAGGCAAGTACGTTTCGTGTTGATTTCCGTTCAAGTCATGTTCATTACCTCAATAATTTGGAAGAGGATTCTATGTACAAAAGATGGCAAAGTAACGTGAATGAGGTATTACTTAAATATCTTCTAATGTCTGTCTGTTTCGGAGATTATTGGTGTTTATTTTTTGTCTTTAAGGAGGGATACAAAATATTGGGAAATCCGACATCAATAACATTTTGCTATAGATTTTGATGCCAGTCTTCCCTGGACAACTACGTTACATCCGCAAGAATCTGTTCCATGCAGTTTATGTTGTTGACCCTGCCTCTAGTTGTGGGCTTGAGGCAAGTTTGTTACAGACTTTCTTATGATGCATTGCCTGAATTTTCTTGTATGATATTGCTGATCCTCATATTTCTAACTTACCTGCAGGTGATCAACATGATTATTGACATGTATGAGAATCAACTTCCAGTCAGGTTTGCGGTAATACTTTACTCCATGAAATTCATGAAGAAAATTGAGATAAATGCAGGTGAACTCCATGCAGCTGCAAATGACAGCCATCTTGAGGAAGATATCTCTCTTTTGGTATAGGCTTTTATCTTCTATCTCTGATTTGGTTGCCATATGTTTTGAAGTTTATGGGTTAAAAGTATACACAGTATTTTTATCATGCTTCAGATTTTCACCCCATTTTTGTCTCCCTTTCCTTTTCTTGTATTGTCATTAATCAAGACATTTGCCCGTTTCCCTTCATTTGGGAGAAGAAAAATGGCTCCCTAATGCACAAGGTTGCTATGTTGTGGGACCTAGGGAGCGTTTTTTTTGGGTGAAGAAAGACATAGCAAAAGGTTGATTAAGTCACTGGATGAATTTTTATGCCACCTTTATTCATCGCATGGGAATTCTAATGACAAATATCTGATGTCATTGTGATGTAGGGAGGAAAGGGGAAGAGTAGGAGAGGGGATGGAAAGGGGTAGAGATAAGAAAGAGAAATTAAAGGGGTAGAGACAAGAAAGAGAAGAAACCAATGGGGAGAAGGGGAAGGAGGTCACAAATACTTGATCGCATTTAATGTCTCAAAATATTCATCAATGTTCTTAGACAATAGAAGTAGGGGTTCTTATATAGAGAATCCGATGCCTAAGACAATTGAAAATAAAATCACCACCAAATAACTCCTAATTGGAAAATGGAATCAAAGATAAATAAAATCAAATCTCTATTAAATAAAAAATCAAATCTAATTTAATTAATAATCAAAGTTGTTATGGAAATAAAATCAAATCTAATTTGGAAGGCAAATCAAAACAAATCTTCATCTCGGATATGCTTATTAATTTTTCCCGGGTGGTTGGAACTCAACCCCGTCGAGTTAAACTTTTGTAGTGAACTTTCCAATTGCAAGCTGAGTAGCGGTGTAAGCGGCCGTCAATGTTGTTAGACACGTGGGAGTGGAGCCGAAATCGAATTGAGCCACCAATGTCGCTTGAAAGAACAAGACTTGGGCTTGAGATGTGCAATCCTGCAGACTCTGATAGAGTTGCAATATATCGGGGTCAAACTGGTAGCGTGTCTTGCGAGCAATCCAAGCGGTCTTGAGCTCTATCCGACCAATCCATTTGACAAGGAAGTGTGAAACTGCTCCATCCCTGGGAGACATAAGCTGCTCATCTAGAATAATATCAAATTTATCGTTGTGTGCCGGGAGGATGGAGAGGTGTGTATAAATAGGTAAATATATAATGTGGTGCTTCGGGGGGCACATCAAAGGGATCAACGGATGAGTTAAAACTTAGAAAATTATCAACATAGAAAGTAGTATCAAAAGGAGATAAAATATCAATAATATATGCAGTTGACCCGATCCGCTGTAAAATCTTAAATGAACTAGCACTACAAGTATGTAATGTAGAAACAGACCCATATAAACGCCGTTTTGGTCTGATCCAAACCATAACAGAACCTCCAATATAAAATGCAACATTTATTTTATGCATATCAGTGTGAAAATGACATGAGGTATAAATTGTTTCCAAATATGTATTGATCTCGATGTATAAGTCATAAAGATGTGGTGCAAATATTTTGGCCGTCATGGATGCACGAACATGTAGGGACATCGGGATAAGGTCTAATGGTTTCGGAAAGGCTCCGAGAATAATATCAACAAACACAATAAGCTCGATGATGGCTACATGATCCCCATGCTGTGAGACCAATGATATGCAATTTTTTTGTCTCTGCCCTTCTTCCTTTAAGAGTCATCGGTTTTAGGGGTAAAAGATGGATGTGAATTTTCTTGCCTTTGTGAACAAAAGAATAGGAATTAGAACGACCTTTGATTGTGACATCCAAATTGTATAACCAAGGGTGCCCAAGAATGACATGACCCACATCCATCGGCATAACGTTACACCATATGTGATCGTTGTACTCTAAAAATTGAATGGGTACATGACAACGTTATTTAACGGATATAGAAGATTTATTAATCCAAGAGATGCTGTATGGACTAGGGTGTAGGACCGCTTTTAATCCCAAACGAGAAATAGTATTAGCAGAGACCACATTGATGCAACTACCGCTATCAACGATAATCTTGCAAGTCTTTGCATTCATCTTAATGTAAGTGTGAAAGATAGCACGACGACGCCAATCATCGACCTCTTTGGATTGTGTCAAGGTACAGCGCACAACACCCAGAAAATGTGTATCAAGGAAGGAAGAACGAGAGTCTAGATAGAAGAAAGTAGGCCGAATATAGCTCACAAATGTGTCAATTTCATTATCATTCAAGTCATCAAACTCCTCTAACTTAGGTTCATAGACGTGTTCTTCAAAGGGTTCCTCATTTATTTCATTTTGTTTGTCAATTAATAAAGTTTTACCTAGACAAATGGAAGAAATGTGTCCAAAGCCTTGACAGTTAAAGTACTGTAATTGAAAGTTTCTTCTCGGGGTTTCAACACCCTTTCCCCGGGCCTCCTTTGCAAGGGGATTGGTGGACGGAGGGGGCCTTAAGACTTGAAATTTATGGTGAGAGTGCAATGTTGGTTGACAATACGGTGTCTTAGTAACTAATTCAAAGTGTCGGACCAAATTGTACACATGGTCTTAAGTCGTAACTCCACGGAGGACAAGTTTTCTCCCAAGATCTTTGTGTAATCCTTGTCGGAACCTTCTTAACGTCATGGCTTCGTCCCCAATGATGTGGCATCTCATCCGAAAATCATTGAATTGGGCCACATATTCGGTTGCAGATCGATTACCCTGTTGAAGGGCATTCCACTAGTCGAGTAAGTTGCTACTGTAGGAGCGGGGTAAATACTTCTCTTGAAGACGTCGTTTCATTTCGACCCAATTCCGACCAGAGGTGGCCTGGCGCCTAGCAAGGAAGTCCTCAACGTTCTCACAAAATAATTGAACATTTTCGGTCAACTTGAGACAAGTAAACTGAACTCTCCTATCTTCTGACACGCGATACCATTC
>JAOVVI020001719.1:4883-17280 GCA_028571085.2 Nepenthes alata
CATTTTCAATTACCTTCCCAAATTTTGAAAGCTATTTACTGACTTGAGCGTCAGAATATTTTCGGTGGGACAACTTCTAACCGACACACTGACTTTCTGTTCGTTTTAGTGGTATGTAGGATCCAAACTCGGTGAACGGAGCCAAAACTAGACAAGCGGATCAGCCCAAATCTATTTAAAGTTTGGATCCAATGATGCATTATTAGCGCCGTCTGTGGAAAATGCTTACGAAAAGCCAACCACACTCCCCCATAACACTCTCTTTTCACCACCAGACTCATCCGCAATGGTGAATATAAGAGCCCAAGCTAGCAATCCCGCTAGAGACACCACTTCTCCCGACCAAGACCACATTGCTGGTACCCTGGTCAATGGGACGACAGGCGGGGTGCTTGCGCCTTTCTTTCAACGACTGATGGAGCAGATGCAAACTAACAACCATTTGCTCAAAATACTCTGTTCTCTGCAAGATGAGCCACAGCAGGGGGCTTCGCCTGCAACCGTCACAGCGCCGGCCACCAAAAAGGGTGGCCCGAGAAAAAAGAAGCAGGTTAGAAGGCCCGGGAGGTTGGCAAATGTTTAGATCCCAGCCTCTTCGGGCGCTCCAGGCCAGAATAGGCCTAAAGAGCTCTCTAAGAGCACAACGCCGGGAGAAAGTCCGGAAAGAAGACACCCCTGATACTCTTGGGCGGAGAATGAAAACCCAGTCCAGGAGCAACCCTCCAGGACTGCCGGGTCCACTAGAGGAAATAGCTGACCAACTACTAGACCCTCAGGGGACAAAACAGAGTTGAGGGCCTACCTCAACTTTAAGAAATCTACGAACGCTGCTCGCGTAGATCCACGGGTAGATAAGATTTGGAATCGTGTGTTTAAGGACGATGAAGACGCTGTTGACCTTGACAGATCTCCCTTCACAGCGGAGATCCTAACTCCTTTACTACCCACAAAATTTAAGATACATTCTCTTGACTCATACGATAGGAGTAGTGATCTAGTTGATCATCTGGACCATTTCTGTACCCATCTGAGTCTACAAGTGCTGAAAGACTCAGTAATGTGCCGCTACTTCCCACACACGCTGAAGGAAGATGCCCGCATCTGGTTTCATCACCTCCCTTCAGGCTCCACCGTAGCTTCCGGGAGCTCACAGATCTCTTCCTGACTTAGTATGCCTCGAGCCGACGAGAAGAAAAGCAGCCATGGCATCTCTCCCAATCAAGCAGAAGTTAGGAAAGAACTCGCGGAGATTTTTGGATCGTTTTGTGACAAAGGCCAGGCGGATTCCCCAGATCACGGAAAAGATGAAGCTGGACAGTTTCATCTCTGTGCTGACTTATGGGGATTTCTTTAAGCACCTGGCCCACAAGAATCCCCAGACCTTCTGGGAGGTGGAGTCAATCACTCGGGCTTACGCAGCGGCAGAGGAAGCCAACGAGGCAAAATGTCGAGAATGGGCAGACCAGCCTCGCCCATTCCGTGGAGAGAGAAAAAGAAAATCCAGCGGCGGCGATCACTCCCACTGGAAGCAGCACAGAACTAGCCTACCAGAACACAGAGATTACGGGCTCACTAGCTTTACGCCCCTCACAGACACGCGCTCAAATGTCCTTATGCAGATTCACGGGGAGAAATTTCTGAAGTGGCCAAAACCATTGAAGAAGGATACTGGGAACCAGTCAAAATACTGCAATTCCAACCACTCTACTGGACATTCTACTGAAGATTACAAGACATTATAGAGGGAGATCGAGGAGTTGATTCACAGGAGCCACCTCACCAAGTTTGTCAAGGGCTCCGGGCGGAGTTCTGGAGCAGCTAGCGGAGAAGGGCAGGAGCCGTCCCCTCCCCGAAATCGGGTTGTGGTAAGGGTGGTTAATATAGTCACCACCCGACCTGCCAAAAATTCAGCCGATGACAAGGAGCAGCAGACTGGGAGAAAGAAGCAGTACATGATAGACAAAACAATTAGCTTTAATGATGATGATTTGACTCATGTAATGTCCCCACATGCTGACCCGCTTATTGTATCCGTGCTTATTTCAGACGGTAGTGTCGACTACCAGCTGAAGCGAGTGTTTATTGACAATAGTAGTTCAAAATACATACTTTACTTGGATACTTTCTTTAAATTAGGCTTAAAAAACAACCAACTAAAACCTGCTAAGGGCCCACTGTATGGCCTTAACAACGAGCCAGTGCCCGTCCAAGGGACAATTCAACTGGAGGTCACCGTGGGCATGTATCCAAAAACAGCAAGTCGTACACTCATCTTTTTGGTGGTCGACCTGTCCTCTGTTTACAATGCTATACTAGGTAGACTGTGCTTAACAGCGTTTGAGGTAGTCACCTTGATTCCACACCTCAAGATGAAGTTCCCAACGCCTTACGGTGTAGGAAAGATGTTAGGCGACCAAGTTACTGGGCAGACATGTTACATATCTCAAATTGCCCCTGCGGCAGCACTAGAACGGTTGAGGAACTCAATCATCGAGACGAGACAACCCTACAACAAGCACAGTCCGATAAAGCGATCTAGTCCCACTAGACCCAAAGAAACCGAAAAGGTGTGTACAGATCAGCAGCTCACTCGTCGAAACACTGCACGATGAATTGATCGCTTTCTAGCGACGGAACGCTAATATTTTTGCGTGGACTCCAGTAGACATGCCTAGGATTCCGGCTGAGGTGATGGTCCCCAAGTTGATGTTTGATCCTGACCAGAAGCCCGCCAGGCAGAAGCGGAGGAACCACTCCGTAGAAAA
Organism: Nepenthes alata; assembly: GCA_028571085.2. Classification (NCBI taxonomy): domain Eukaryota; kingdom Viridiplantae; phylum Streptophyta; class Magnoliopsida; order Caryophyllales; family Nepenthaceae; genus Nepenthes; species Nepenthes alata. The sequence continues at coordinate 7,649 of JAOVVI020001719.1, forward strand.
GTTGATTGCCATCTGGGAGGAGGCGAAGAAACTACTGGACACAGGAATGATTAGAGAAGTCAATTACCCGGATTGGCTCTCTAACATCGTCCTGGTGAAGAAAAGTAATGGGAAATAGCGGACGTGCATCGATTTCACTGATGTTAACAAAGTCTGCCCAAAGGACAGCTTTCCCTTGCCCAGGATCGACCTGCTGGTTGACTCGACGACCGGATATGAGCTGCTAAGCCTCATGGACACCTATTCGGGTTACAACCAAATCCAGATGAGTTCGGAAGACGAGGAGCATATCTCGTTCATGATGGATCAGGGCACCTACTGTTACAAAGTTATGCCCTCCGGGCTGAAAAACGTCGAAGCAACCTATCAATGACTGGTTAATAAGATGTTTGAAAAGCAGATCAGTCGCAACATGGAGGTCTACGTCGATAACATGCTCATCAAGAGCAGAGTCACCAACGACCACATCCGCGACCTGGCAGAGCCGTTTGAGGTGCTCCATGAGCATCACATGAAGCTGAACCCGGCTAAGTGTGTCTTCAGGGTAGCCTCTAGTAAATTCTTGGGTTTCATCGTCTCCCAACAGGGGATTGAGGAAAACCTAGAGAAGATTAAGGCCCTCGCAGACATGGCTCCCCCGTAGAACGTAAAGGACGTCCAGCGATTGACTGGACAGCTAGCAGCGTTGTCCCGCTTCCTCGCAAAGTCTGGCAATAAGTACCAGTCCTTCTTTAAGGCCCTAAGAAGGACAAAATCCAACGGGTTTAAATGGACAGCAGACTGCTAGACAACCTTCAATGAATTGAAGCAGTATTTGGCCAGCCCGCCATTACTAGTGTCACCCAAGGGCGGAGAAGAGATGTATCTCTACCTGGCGATGTCGGAGGTATCCTTCAGTTTCGTCCTCGTACGCCAGGACTTCGACACCCAACGGCCGGTCTACTACGTGAGTAAAATGCGGACCGACCCTGAAACGCGCTACTCACTTGCAGAAAAATTGGCCTTAGCACTAATATTCTCCGTGCGAAAGTTAAGGCCATACTCTCAGGCGCACCAGCTCCTAAAGAATATTCTCCAAAAACCTGACATTTTTGGGTGGCTGCTGAAGTGGGCTATCGAGTTGGGTGAGTTCGACATCGAATTTCATCCCAAACCTGCTGTAAAAGCCCAGGCTCTGGCTGACTTCATTGTTGAGGCCATGACCCCAGTTCTCAAAGAACAGCCCGCAGAAAGCACAGTACAACTTGACGGAGTTCCAAAGTAGGTACTCCACGTAGACGGATCATCTACGGACGCCGGCAGTGGTTCCGGAGTGGTCCTCACGATCCCAGATGGGTTTGAGGTGAAGTATTCCCTCAAACTCGGTTTCTCGGCAACCAATAATGTTGCCGAATACGAAGCTTTGTTAGCCGAATTACGATTAGCAAAGGAGTGCTCAGCCAAGATGTTTGCGGTCTACAGCGACTCTGAACTGATCGTTAACCAAGTTAACGGAAATGTCAAGGTAAGCAAGCCTCACCTGGCCAAGTACTTGGCAAAGGAGAGGGAGGTCGCCCAGGATTTTAACAAACAAACTCTAGTTCATATTCCCAGAACTGAAAACTGGAAGGCAAACCAGCTAGCTAAAGTCACTGCAGCCAAAAATCTAGAACAGTACTCGAGGGACATCAGGGAGATTCTGAACGCTCCAAGCATAGAGAAGCAGGAGGCGATGCAGATTTACAAAGTGAAAAATTGGATGACGCCCTACCTTAGATACTTGGCTAATGGATTGTTGCCAGAAAATGTAGAGAAGACTAAGCAAGTCAAAAAGACAGCCGGCTGGTATATTGTGGTTGATGAGTGGCTATACCGTCGTGGTTACTCAATCCCATACCTCCGATGCCTAACTCCCAAAGAGGCTGACTACGCCTTGGACGAAGTGCACCTCGGGATTTGCGGAGCACATGTTGGTATACTGTACTTGCATTATTGAGTGTACGCATTCGCCTGCTTGTTTCAATTTATCAAAATAAGTATTTCCTTAGCATACTTCCTTCCCTTTCCTGTGTGCATATATATATATATGTGTGTTTTCCTTGTAGGTATACCCAACCTAGATTTCCCTTAAGTCGGGAGGATTTTTCACCCTCTCGTTATTAAACACTGGTCATCCAGGCGGCCCAGAAGTGGTCGAATATGAACGTCGGTTATTCGAGCGGCACATTAGAGGTCGTACTTAAACCCTAATCATCTAGGTGGCCCATGAGCAGCCTAATGAACGTCGATCATCCGAGAGGCTCATTAGCGGTCGTATTAAACCCTAGTCATCCAGGCGGCCCATAGGTAGTCGCATCTAAACCTTGGTCATCCAAGTGGCCCGTTAGTGGTCAAAATCTTATGGGGCTAGCGTAGTACATACAACGACCTCCTTTACGATGAGATAGCATGATTAGTCTATGATGGTCAAAGGGAGAAAAATTCTTCTCCAAGGCTGGCCGCCTAAGTCAACACTTGGGCAGCGCCACCAGGCTTTACTCACAAGCCGCCACTACTAGGCCGGCTAACACATACAAAGCCGCCTGCAAAAAAAAGATCTAGGGATTTCACTCCTTTGGAAGTAATGCAACGGTCGCCAACCAACTGAGTTGACCGTCCGGTACAGCAAATATGCAAGCATAAAGCAGTAAAAAGAAATAGATGCAAAGTGGGAGAATTTTCATTTTATTGCTATCAAATGTATTATATTATACATGATACAAGTAAAAAGGGAAGACCAAAAATCGACAAAAGGCTAGCGAGGCGGCGGAGGCGGCGCCTGACCATCTCGCGGATCCCTCACAAGACTTTCGCGGGTCAATTCGGACCTATTTGACATATTAAGCAGGTGCACCAGGAAATTAGGGTCAATAAGCCGGGCGATACGCCAGCACATATTGACCCCTTCCCACATCCATGACCATATCAGTTGCTCAATCTCGTGGGGGCGTATCTGGAGGCTTAGGCGATTCTCCAACTCTGTCAACTGCCTGCCAAGCAGGCTAAGGCGACCAGTAATCCGCTCATTCTCCTCCTGCAGCCAAGCATTCTCCTCTTTCAAGCTTGCATTCTCAGCCTCTGTGTTGGCCAAAACGGTCTGCAAGGCGGTAGCATCAAACTGGTGAACCGCCCCCGAAGCCGCCAGCTTTGCGTCCAGCTAGGCGATCTCTGCCTCCCTGTCAGAGATCACCCGATCCCGTTGGTCAATCGCCTTCGCCATAGCATCCTGCACTTTCTCCTTCTGCACCAAATGACAAAACAAGTCAGAGACTATAAAGGAGAAGTTGCGCAGAAAGCGTCACAGAAAATTATACCTCCCAGACTCTCCGTGCGGGCCTATCAGGCCTGGCCTCCAAGTCTGGCTCCGGCGGCGGCGGGCTAGAAGTGATGCCCTCACAAGCAGAGCTGGCGGCGGCCTCCTCCAGGAGCCCCTCATCAATGTCGTCCGCGGCGGCGGCAGGCTTCCCAACGACGGCTTCCACTTTTGCCGCAGGAGGATCAATGTCAATCACCGGCTGCTCAACCGACAGCTGCATGGCTGGTGAGCCAACTGACGGCTCCTGCACCTCCGCCAGCAGCTCACAGGTTGGCTCTGGTAAAGTCTTTGTCGGCGCCGCTCGAAGAACCACCTGTGGCGTAGGCTGCGCCAGTATAACGCCTTCGGCCCCAATTTTTGGCAAGTCCTCAAACGTCTTCTCCATCCTAGCAGCACTATCGGGACCGCTACAAATCCCGGCAGCGATGTAGTTGGGCCCCAAAGACGACGAGGAGGCCGTCTCTACAGCCAAACTCTTGGTCCTTGGGCTGGTGAAGTCGTCGTCAGTTGGACGGGGACAGATGAGCAGGCCCCTGGGGTCCTCCGGTCGCATCATAACTGTCGGTGGCGGTGCCTTAAACTTCTAGACAGGTGAAGGCGGTCCCCAGTTTACCTTCTTGATCTCTACCCTAGAGACCAAGAAATCTCTTTTGAAGTCAGAGAGATGGGCTTTGACCAGTTTGGTCAGGCACTCCAATGACGTCGTCTTTGCCACAAACGGAATTCCCATATAAACTTCCGGCACTTGGCCACAATCCTTTGCCAGGGGCCAGGTCTCAGTCACACTCACGAAGAGGAACCGATTCTTCCAATTTTTCAGTGAGTCACAGATGGCCATGTTAACCTTCAGGCCACGCGTGGAACATGGGAGATCCACTCTCCTCCCTGGCTTATCTTAAACAGCTCCTTCACCATTGATATCGTCAGCCGCCGAGAATGCTTACGAAGAAATATACAGAAAGTGCAAATGTGCCATACAACAATGATGCGTAGCTGGGAAACGGGAATGCGCAGAGCTTGGAGGATCGACTATAGGTCATCAGGAGGAGGAATGTGGAGGCTGCTCCTCAAGTAGGCCTCATACACCGTCACGTGTCTGGCCGGCAGAGAGAAGGCCCTATCGTCCTTATTCGGAACCCTCCACGCGATGTCTTTGGGGATGCTAAACTCGATACATAGCTCTTTGATGTCGTTCTCTCAAAGAACAGAAGGAATATCAGTAACGGAGGTCAAAGCCATATTTGTAGAGGGATTAGGGTTTCTTTCTTTTCTCTCTGGAATGAAAGCAAGAAGACGAAGAAGTAGAGCATAAGGCGTGAAAAACTCTAAGTAGAAGGAGGAAAACTTAACAAGCAAGTGTAAACGCCTTAAACCTCCTCAAGAAGGCACGCCGTCATTCCTGCCACATGTCGCATCCCTAATGGGCCTCTTTTGAACAAATCTTCTAACGGATTAATGGTTGGGATAGTGGTTCAACCATGTGAAGACGCGTGTCCACTTTTAACCTGACAAGCCGACTAATGGCCACGCGTCACTGAAGGCTCATACAAAGTTCTCTGAAATCTAGCCAAAAACAGCCAACAGACCCGGTCAACTCTATTCTCCGGATATGACCAAAGACGGTCAACAGATCCGGTTAACTCTCTTCTCCGGATCTAACCAAAGACGGTCAACAGATCTAGTCAATTATTTTCTCCGGATTTGACCAGAGACGATCAACAGATCCAGTCACCTTTCTTCTTCGGATCTGACCAGAGATGGTCAACAGATCCAGTCACATTTCTTCTCCGGAACAGACCAGAGATGGTCAACAGAGCCGGTAAACTTTCTTCTCCGGACCTAACCAAAGATGGTCAACAGATCCAGTCAACTTTCTTCTCCAAATTTGACCAAAAAAGGTCAACAGATCTGGTCAACGTTTTCTCCCAAAATCTGACCAGGACGGTCAACAGATTCGGTTAACGCCTTACCCTTTTGTGGAGTCCTCTGGGATTTTCAAGCAGCAAAGGATAGAGAGGAGCATCCCATCTTGAACATGTCGGAGGCCAGAATTCTGGCCACCGGCATGGGGGGCTAGTGATGGGTATGCTGTAGTTGGGCTGGCCCAATATTTAAAGAATGCCCAAATCGGGAAAGGCCCTAAAGCGCGTCCAACGGTCAATGTCAGCGTTGACCGACTAAGGCACAGACGGGCGACCAACTCACGCTCAGGACGGTCAACTTGTGCGTTGACTAGAATCACTGTAGCAACAGGCAAAAAATTGAAAGACTTTTTACGGGACTGGCCCACTTGGGCCCACGCTCCAGCAAGCAGTTAGCAACGACTCTTTTCCTAACTATGCACCTTCCATAAACCTAACCAGCTCCAAAAAAAGACATTAACAAGATCGGCGCCTTTCCCATAAGGAAGGCACCAGATCTTGCCAATTCTTGCCAACTGGAGCCTTCCAACGGTAATATACATGAACGGAAGACAGAAAATTTGGAAAGCTGCTAAACGCCAGAGAAGGAAGCAATCCCAACTAAGTAGGCAACTCATTCCTTCCTCACAAGGAATGCCGCCTAAATATGGCATAGGGGATCACACCTTCCAATCAAGGAAGATTACCCTACCGCCATTAAAATGAGCCCTAGAGTCCTCACTTAGGACACGCCCTCTATTACGCCTTCTACCATGCCTGCTACTGCTACGCTTTTTACCACACAGACATACGACTCTCTGCTATACGAAAAATCATACGCTCTCGACTACGCATTCCGGGACGATTTCATACTCCCTCTCTCTCTGTGAACGTACTGAGAGAAAGAACACAAACCAAAGGTATACATGCGCTCTTCCTGTTGACAGACGCCTACTGTCTTCATCCACCGACCAAATTTAAGAGACAACATTGCTTCTCTTTCATATGGAAACCCACGCACTCTCACACTCACCCTCTCTATTCTCATTTTCAGTACCTTCCCAAATTTCGAAGGCTGTTTACTGACTTGAGTATCAGTCTGATTTCGGTGGGATAATTTTTTACCGACACATTGACCTCCTGTTTATTTTAGTGGTGTGTAGGATCCAAACTTGGTGAACGAAGCCGGAACCAGACAAGCGGATCAGTCCAAATCTATTTGAAGTTCGGATCCAAGAACGCATCAAAATTGATATGAGTACTTGCCGCATCAAACATTCTAAAATCGTTTCAGTATCATTATACAAATTTTAAAATACAATTAAAACATCTTCATAGTTCATTTTCGTGGAAGATCTTCTAATATAAAATATTGTAAGTGATCCATATTTATTAATATGAAATATAATAAATATGATAAGAGTGAGTCTAAAGTATAGTAAAATACACACACATATGAGAAAGGCAAAATGTCAAATAAATGACTACCAAAACGTGGATGAACAAAATGATGGGGTTAGATGGCATCCGACTACCCCCATAAATAGATACAGTAAGGAATGGGGAAGAAGAAAAATGAACACATGAATTTTTTACGTGAAAAACCCCTATCAAATAAGAAAAAAATTACGGGATAATCTGTCCACGGAACCAATTCCACTATGTGAGGCGAGGAACTATTTGTAGTGTTACACAGTCACAAGAGAAGAGAAAAAAGAAAACCAGAGCACAACCAATACACACTGTGTTGCTCTCCATTCTCTCCTACCTTCACAGTTTTCACTCTCTCTGTTTTTCACTTAGTCTCTTTCCCACACAGCAAGTCCGTCTATTTGCTTTTAATATACATGCCCATATTTAACAAATTTGAGAAATATTTCATATCCACTGACAAGATCTTTCCTTGCCAACAATATGAATATTCTCTATACAAAAAAAACTCCTCCATAGCCGTCTAAGATCACGTACGTTCAGAAGATCTGCTAAGCTGGCAACCTTTTGGATTTCCTTTGGCAGACGACCAATATTTTACTATTTGCTTCTTTCACAAGGCCAGTTAACGCCCATTGATCGTCCTCTCCATAATAACGGACATTTGTCCATTTGGAATCCTTCAGCAATGCTAGGCGAGTCATGCTTACAACCGGTCAACAAGTTCACCGGTTATTGTTGTTTGTTAAAGAAGTTCTCCGATTATAAGGATTTTCACACGGGAGTGATTCCCAACACAAAAAACCAAAGGAAAATAATAAATTTTACTGATAGGGGTCAAATGCAAAGATCAGACTATAAATTCTTATCCTATAAACTAGGCTATGTACCGAAAATATATGAGTAAATTGACTACATATTATAACTTACAGATGTGAATAAACATTACTTCTAACTGTTTATGTTAGGTTTATGACATTTATTTAGAAATTAATATAATAGAAAATATCTAAATATATTTTGTCAATTATTTATAAATATTTTTATTTAGATAAACAAAAAACTCTATACAAATGCTCCTCCCTTAAGACGATTATCAAAATCTAGCTCAAAATCACTTTAAATCCTTCATCTATTTCCTATCTCATTTTCTCTCTTCTCATCTTCTCCTTTTTTCATTCTCTTTATTTTTTCTGAAAACTTAAAAAAATGACTTAAAATCGAAAGAAACCTACTTATATACAAACATTCGCATATAAGCGTCAATTGTGCATCTATCAGGTACGAAATAAACTTTTGTCTACATTCATCATTTAATAAGATGTGCATTAGGCGTGGAATTATGAGTCTAATTATTAGAATCAATGCAAGTGCACCCTTCATACGTATATTAAATATGGAGATACTGATTCAAATATGGCTCATGTGTCCCTCAACCACCAAAATAACTGCCATCCATGCATGAGAACTATTCTTTTGCCTATCAAGCCTTGACTCAACTTTTTTTAATAATTTGATTTCTCACTAAAATTCATAATCATTCTTAATAATTTATAACCTTTAATCAATGTCTGATATTATATATTATATTTGACACTGGGTATGTTACAAATCTCCCAGCCGACATGCTATAAAAGCACATTCTGCCTTTCAGTTTTGTAGAATGTCGAACATCTTTTGAGACTAACCGTTGGAAAATGCTTTCTTAGTGGGTGGAAATTCCAGTCTCGCTGTCTTTTCGTCGAGTCTCACCCAAATCATGAAAGGCCCAAATGCGCGCCCGACGGTCAACGCCAGCGTTGACCTACTAAGGCATGGGCGGGTGACCAATTTACGCTCAGGATGGTCAACTCAAGCATTGACCATAATCATTGTAACAGCATGCCTAAAAATAAAAAGGCTTTTCACAGGTCTGTCCCACTTGAGCTCACGCTCCAGCAGGCGATTAGTAATGGCTCTTTTCCTAACTTTGTGCCTTCCATGAATCCAACCATCTCCAAAAAAGGACATTAACATGATTGGTGCCTTTCCCATAAGGAAGACGCCAAATCTTTCCAATTCCTGCCAATTGGAACCACCCAACTGTAATATACACAAAAGGAAGGCAGGAAAATTGGAAAGCCACTACCCACCAGAGAAGGAAGCAATCCAAGCTAATTAGGCAACTCGTGCCTTCCTCACAAGGAAGGCCGCCTAAACATGGCACAGGGGATCATTCCTACCAACCAAGGAAGATCACCCTACTACTATGCTTTCTACTACATAGACATATGACTCTTTGCTACACGTCAAAACATAGGCTGTCGACTACGCATTCCCTGACATTCTCGTACTCTCTCTCTCAGCGAAGCATCCAAACGCACTTAGAGAAAGAACACAAATCGAAGGCATTCAAGTGCTCTTCCTATTGACAGACGCCTACTGCCTTCACCCACCGTCCAGATTCAAGAGACGGCATCGGCTCTCTTTCATCTGGAAACCCACGCACTCTTCCTCTCAATTCTCATTTCAAGTTACCTTCCTAGATTTCGAAGACCGTTTACTGACTTGAGCATCAGAGTATTTTCGATGGGATAACTTTCTGCCGACACAATGACCTCCTATTTATTTAGTAGTGTGCAGGATCCCAACTCAATAAACAAAGTCAAAACCAGTCAAGAAGACCAGCCCGAATCTGTTCAAAGTTCAGATCCAAGGACGCATCATTAGCGTCGTCTGTAGGAAGTGCTTACGAAAAGCCAACCATACTCCCCCAGAATATCCTCTTTTCATCGCTAGACTCATCTACAAGGGTGAATACGAGAGCCCAAGCTAGCAATCCCGCTAGAGACGCCACTCCTCCCGACCAGGACCACGCTGCTGGTACACTGGTCAACAGGACGACAGGCAGGGCGCCTATACCTTTCTTTTAAGAACGAATGGAGCAGATGCAGACCAACAACCGTTTACTCCAAATATTCTAATCT
>JAOVVI020001720.1:0-23226 GCA_028571085.2 Nepenthes alata
TTTCATTCTTTGGTTTAGGTGAGCCATTTTATCATTCGAGATTCGAACTTGTTGAACAAGACATTGAACTTGGCTTGATCTAACGTGATCGTTTTGGTGGATGGTCCTACAATAATTAGGTCAAATGTGACCTCGTTAGCCGTGGGAGTGGCATATGGGGACAGATCTAGGGGAAGGCAAGCTGCGTGGTTATATCATGTGTGAGTAAAACTATGGCAACCATGGGTTAGCCTGAACAGCCATCCGGTCACTTATCAAGGAAAATTTCAATCTCATGAAACCCTCATAACTATCATGCCATAAATGATAAAAAAAAATATGATCACTAAAGCTAATAATTAAGATACATCAAAATTTATAGGAAACATATTGCCCCAAAACTAAAATCAAAACTACAAAGAATCATGATGTATCTTAAAAACAAAGTCTAAAATATCTAAATATTTCCGGTTGGACTTTCTAGCTAGTCACCATCTCCAAGGCCCTCTCCAAACTCCATTGCTCCAGGACCGACTCTTGCAATCACATATGAAACTATGGAAGGAAATAATAATAACAATAACAATGGTGGGTCAAAAGGCTATAAGCATCCAACCATAAAGCCTATCGACCTTAGTCCATTAGATATAGAATCAATATCAAAAAAATGTATATTATCCAATAGTTTTATGGATTCCTATTCGTCAAGACACCACAAAATTTTCGAACTTTCTATTTTACTTATCTATAAGATAACAACATGATAGGACAATAATAAAATGAGAATTACAATCATCCAATAAAATCAACTCTAAACGAGGTCTAACAACACGAGATAATAAAAAATTTTTGTAGATCTTATTCTACTACTATAAATCAAATACTAGTATATTTTAGCCCAATTAGTTGGGTAAATACCAAAAGGTCTTTGACATCCATGACATATAACTAACTCTACAGTTCCTCCCAAAGGATTGTACCCGTTGTATGACCGTATCACCTCTAATGCTCCTTATTGTGATATCCCGGATATTACATTATACAATGGTCATTGGTCTAAAAGTATACAACCATAAAAGCTATAGAACTAAGTCTTCCAATTAAGGAATTAGTGTAACTATACTAAAAACTCTCATCCGTCAATATTATTTAGAGTTTTCGTACACTCTCTTTTACTTACCCATAAAATATAAAAAAAATACACTCAATACAAATCAACAAACTTATGATGAATTGATGTAACGAAGGAATACAGCAATCAAATCTGAGCATCTAATTATCCATGAAATATGAAAGAACATACTTGATACAAATTAATAGACTTTTGATGAATCAATAAAAAGAAAAGATAGGGCAATCAAATCCGAGTATTTAGATACCCCACGTGGTTACCGGTCAAAAATGTCCACTTTAAGCATTCTAGATTTACTCCTTTAATTTACTCTGCTTAACCTGATTTTCCTTCCTCTCATCAATGCACATCATTAATATACTAACTATTCAACTCTAATCAAGTGACTTGACTCATACCTAAAAATCTAGGTTATATCACTTAACATGATATGTAGCGACCCGAGCCTAAACAATCAAACACACGGCTCCAGCCGCACACGTAAACTAAAAATTTAAAACAAAATATAACAATTTCATATTCCAGACTATTTCATTCTTTTGATTTAACTCCTGGATCCTATTATGCCACTGTAAACCAAAGGCTACATATATCCCCCGACAACTGGGTACTTGCACAGGCTACCCGATACTCGCAAATTTAACCTCCGACCAAATCCATGGTCCACGGAGACTCTACCCAACAAAGTACAGACGTCTCCCGAGCATGCTCATCATCTGACTCAACCAGGTACAGATGATCTCATCTACATGCTCTTCGTTCGACTCTACTAGGTACGGAAGGTATCTCACATGTCAAACCGAACATTTTCTGTCATGATACCCTCGATATTATGATCTACGATGATGACATGGCCATAAGCATCCTGCCGAACTAGGCAATATGCCTCAACCCACCAGGATACGGAAATCAGTATCGGATAAGCGTAAACCACATTAAAGTACCGTAGCTTTCCATTCGACCAAGTACCGTAATGTTTTCGCACACTCTCCTCAACGTTAACCGTAGAAGCCAACAAATTCAAATACTCACACAATCGAGTATAAAGCAAAGGAAGCTTTGCAACTACAACAATAGAACTGTCATTTGGTGCTGACTGAGGACCGTACTCACGCCATCAAATCTAACACAAAGGGATTTATCAAGATCCGAAAGATAATTTACTTTAGCTTATTCCAACGACTTAACTATTTTTTTCATTCTGTTCCGATTCAACACCTACTACTAAGGCCAACATATAATGATCACTTATTGAAAAGTCAAAATAAAATAATTAATTCCAACATAAATAATATTTTATTTTATTCCATTTTATTTTATTATCATTATTATAATCAGTTATCATTCGCTAATAACTCAACATTCATGGTCACGTTACATAGTTCTTGTGCACACAACCCATTTTCACATAATTTACATTTATTTTACTAACCCACTCTCAACATGCATCCTTACTCAAATATATATAAATACATATAACATATAATTAAATATATATATATATATATATATTAATTGCCACACACCCACTCTGCATACATCACACCCACCGATACACACGGTACATATTTACACCCTTTCCACGCACTGTGCACACCTGCACTTGGCCAAATAGACACACCACATCCCTTGTATTTATACACATATATACACACACATATACCCTCACACACGCAGGACACACGCACACAACCGTCGCTTGCACACACCAACACACCCACACACATCCACAGCAGCACCTGCTGCTTCCTCACACACCCTTGAACCCCTCACACGCACACAGCAGCATCTGCTGCTTCCTCACACACCAACGCACGCACACAGCAGCATCTGCTGCTTCCTCACATACACAGCACATACACACACACAGAAAATGCACACAGAACACAGCACATGAGTACACACATAGCAGCCCTGCTGCTTCTCCACACCCAACTTCACACACTGCTCACACACACTTTCTTGCCAACACACACACAGCAGCTCAGCTGCTTCTCCACACCCACACCGTCACACACACTCGGCCACACACACACGGCTGCACACCAGCCGTTCACACCCACACATACACAGATTACGCACAACAATTTAATCCCAAAACCTACAAATTCTTCATTCGCAGATTTTCGGCCAGGACAGAGCACGAAGCTCTGTTTTCCCGAATTTCTGATTTTCCATTTTTTTTTTCTTTTCGATTTCCACAAGGAACCACACATAACCCGATTTCATCAGCATCGGTGAGAAAAAAGGCAGATTCGAATCAAGAGGAATTGAATCACAGAACACATCAACACTCAAGGAAATTACTGAACGAGGAAGTGGAAATTACGAGGATTCACTTGCAAATTCCAAGAAGGAATGACAGGAGAAGGGATTTCACTTGCAATTAGAGGAGAACGACAGTAAACGGGATTCACTTGCCTGATGTCACGGTCCTTGAACACGGCTCGGCTTCGACTTCTGCTTCGGCTTCAGAGCCGACAACAGCAAGACGACGGCACAGCAGCAAATCGGCAACGGCGATGAAGAAGACGCCTCGGTGATGGCTTCCAGAAGCAGGATCTCTCTCTCGGCTCACACTCACAGCTTCATTTCTCTTCCTTTCCACTCGCCCGCACACACCCACAGAAGCGCTGATTAAATAGGCCACGGAGATGAAACGGTGGGGAGCAGGAGGAATCAACGGTTTGCCACGGAAGCAAATTGGTTATGGTGGCGAATAATCGAACGGCTCTTCTGCTGAGGCCGTTGCGAGAGAGAGAGAGAGAGAGAGAGAGGACGAGAGGAAGCAGAGGAGAAGAAATGAGGAGGAGGTGAGGTGGCAGGGAAATTTCTATATCTTTATTATATTAATTATTATTATTTATTACGTAAAATATTATTATTATTATTATTTAATTCTTTGTATACATAAAATTTTATTATATAATTTTTTCATATAATAAAATTAAGCCCACCCAATTTATCTTTCAAATTTATCGATAAAAATTTTCGAGGATTACATGGCACTAAAAAAATTTCATTCGGTTAATCCATTAAATTTATCCCATGTTTTAAGGTATACCCAAAATTAAGAAACATGGATACAATATACCACATAAATCTCAATTAGATGATAAGTTTTCCCCAGCCTGCAGTTAGTTATAATTCAAAATATAGCTCTACTTGTCAAGGAAGAAGTTTTCTTCCCCACGGGCGGGTTCACGCCCGAGCACTGCCGTTGGCCGCCTTCAATTTTTCCATGTTTTTTATCGTCATTCATTTGCTAATCAAACGGCGTATTTTTGGATTGTCTAATTCACATTTTGATAGAAAAACCTTAGAGTTGGAGCATCGAATATCAAAATGGTGAATTTATGGATACATTCATACCAATTTATCGTACGATCGATCCGAAGTAGCTACAATAATCTGCCTCCTAAGAACATAACCTTCCTCGCAATTCCCTTGTTAATCGACAATCGAACGCTGCATCCTTGGATATATTTCTATTATTTTAACGTATAAACGATCGATCAGAAAATATATACAGGACCCTAGTTTCACAGTGTTCAACTATCGACGTTTGCTCTGTTATTCGTGTTCCTGGCTCCAGTGCAGTTTGATTCATCAAAGATACCAATCTTTCTCATCAAACATGCAAAACAACTAATTCCTGACATGAAACAACTAAAATATCAAGCAAGCATGGGGCATCCGTTGAAATATGGGCTACTTCCATATGAGTTCATATTCAATTGACAAGCTGATAGAAGGTGTCGCCGAATGCTCACATGGATACAATACTGAGATGGAGCTCTGTGCGTACGGTAAAGCGGCTGATGGCAACCACAGCCGAAGGGAGTCTAACAGGACTATTGAACCGAAGGGCGACCATGACAAAGCCAATAATAAAAGACGACCAGTCAATGCCGAGTACAAAGGCCGACAGGCTGGACTAGCGAGGCGAAGGCAACCGACCGGACTGTTTAGTCCGAGAGGTCACCAGAGTGCTGAAATCGGAAGGAAGATCGGACTACTTGAAAGACAACCGACTGCAGGGTATCTTTAGGGTTTAAGGAAAGCATGCGAAAACTCCTTTTAGGGTTTTTAAAAGGAGAGTGCATCTGAGAGAGACTTAAGCCAATCACTTATAAAATTAGAGAGACCAATGAACACTGCTAGTGAGAGAAAATAAAAAAAGAGATAGAGAAAAGAGAAAAGAATATTTCCTCACTCTTCTCACGAGGGAGTCAGTGAGGACTTAGAACTATTACTATGAGAACTTCCAAGAGTAAAAACAGTTTCCAAATATTCATTGGCCATATTATACATTTCTGAGGACATATTCAGCCCCTAGTTTTATGAAGAACAGATCTCTAGAGACTGAGAGAAACATTGGGAAAAATTCAAACAAAGCAAAAGCATGAGACTGACAACTGCGTAGCACCCCAAAAAGAACAAAAAAATAAAAAGAGGAATCAGCATAACTCTGACAGTCACATATTTTATTCATATCTCCGCACCTGAATTCCTCTTTACCATCATATAACCAAGATGCTGCTAATAAAAAACTATAGTGTACATGAGAGTTTATTAAGTAAGAATCAAACAATTAAAAGAAAAAACGAAAACCAACATTAACAAGTACCAATAATATCAAAACATAAGCTGTGAAACAATGTCTAAGCACACGACACTCTACAGCAGGAGTTTCTTCCATCGAGCCAAACTTCACCCAGCATCCAACAAAAAGCTATAACCTGGTTGGGCATTGTCTAGAAATCATTACCACAATCCAAGTTTGAATCACAAATAATGACCATAGTGGAATCATAAGTGTCTATAATACAATTTCTTCTAGAAAAATAAGTGCTATGCATGGAAACTCCCATCCCAGAGAGCCTTAAAACAAGTATCATGTAGTAATTAGTATAATTTCAGGTTCACGACTGCGCAAGTGGTTCAAAAAAAAAAACAAACTAAAATAAAAGTTGGTGCATAGTACCTCCGGCTTCCTCATGTTCTTTGAAGCGAAGAATACTAGGCTTAAAAACATGCAATCACATGAATTGGCAAAAATAACTGCCATTGAGGATTCCTCGATATTAGCAAATCAATGTAATCAACCAAAGAAAATAGCTGGGCAAACAAGTCCAGGGGAAAAAAGCAAGCACATATCGATCACAGAAGATTTTCTTAAAGCTCTCTTCCAAACAGCTCAGTATATCAAATAAGAGATGTGTGTACTGTCTATTGATCCGATATAACAAGGCATGAACATCCAAAACAGCACATTGATTACCTCAAACAGATGCTGATACAATTAACATCTGCTGGGGAAATAGCAGTTCATGGAGAAGTAATTTCTTCAGAATTTTTTGGGAGCTGCTGAGATTCCAATAGCTTGCGGACTTGTAACAATGTTGCTCTCTGATTTCTGGAGGGAATCGAGAAACTACGAGCGATAGTTGATGGTGGAATTGGGAGTCGAGATGCTGTGTTTGAGGCAGCAACGATACTTCTATTCGTCCCAGAGGCCTCCGGACTCCTGGATATCAAAGGAGCTGAATGCAGAATTGAACCTGAGGGCCTTCTGGATTTAGTAGCTGCATTACTTGGAGGCCTTGGAAGCTCATGAAGCTCATTTATCTTGGGGGGAGATACAGAGGAAGGTGAAATGCTGCGGGATAGTTTTGAAGACAAAGGCGGCAGATGTGTTGGTGCTTGAGAAATCAATCCAGATGCCAGCACTGGAAGCTCTGAAGAAACCATGGGACCACTAGCCGAGAAACCAGGCTTAATCGGTTGACGGTTACTACTTAATGGACCAGAGAGAGCTTGTAGCTTAATTTTCTTATGATCGGAGGCATCAAGTGTGTCATTCTGTGAAAATGAATGTCCATCCGCAAGAGAAGGCAAATGTGTGGAGGCTTCATTTCTGTTCCGATCATTATAAACTGAATCTTCTTTTAGGGCTGATGCTAACAAGTTATCAATGGAATCCCTCTTATGCATTTTGTTTTCTAAGGGAGATGAATGCCATATACTGTTGCTCTGCTCATTGAGGCTAGCTGGCCTTGTACGAGGAACTGAATGACTTGTTCTTGAGGTTGAACTCTTTGCATCAACAGGTGTGGGCAGTACATAAGCAGGGAACTTCTGCGTAGATGGTAGATGCATTTTTCTGACCTGGTCAGCTGGATCAAACCTCTTCTCTGCAGTTATTGGTGCTGAGTGACTGCTCACTCTATGCGCACTTTCAATTATCTGTGGATCCCCTTGAATTTTATCCAGACTAGCCTGCTGCAGTGATTAATTCTGATTTCTGAATACTTGAAAGAGGGAAATGTCTACAAGATCATGCATGTAAAATAAAGATTGAAGCCTAAGTTTATAATGCCTTACCTCTGTACTTTCTGTCATTGAGACTGTAGGGAATGACTGGGCATCTTGATCTAACTACAAAGTTGCCACATATTCAGGAAAAAAAAGGGGTATTAGAAATGCAACAAAAGGTAACGGGTCACAATGAAAACAAGGACATTGACCACTGGCTAGTTTGTAGGTGCTAACTCTAAGGTGTACAAGATGGCCAGACAGGTCATGTGTTTAATCTTACAATAGCTATTACACCCCATATAGTGATAGTCTTTTTTATTTCATTACCCCCTAAAGGGAGAGTAAATCCATGCCACCTCATAAAAAGAAAAAAGAATAACTCTAGGCCCATGCTAGCATGTCAAACATATTTTTGAACTACCAGTAATAAGAAGAAATAACAAATTGAAAACCTTCACTCAAATAATATCAAAATTAAATCCTGCCACTTCAACTGCAACTGAAATGTGACGAAGAGCTACAGAACATTCGTGGCCCTGCAAAACCGCTCATGTAATGCCCAAGAAAGTAATGCATCTATCTATGACAGATTGATCAGCCTTATTATGTATCAGCCTAATTTTAGGAAGATAGGCCTTGCTGGTCAGCTTTGGGAAATGGCTAGAAAACAAGACTTCAATCAATTCAGCAAATCAGCCTCCCCCCCCCCCAAACACACTAAAGCACCAATAACATATCCTGCTTTATTTAACCAATCTACATTAATCAAAGTGTCACATCATCACTTTTCTTAAATTATAGAACCAAAACAACAAAAGTTGATAGTTTTCAGCAAAAATCCTTATCTTAATTTTGCTTTGTGCATCTGCTTTACTTCTTATCTTAAACCTTTTTATATTCAAAAGGCTCAATACAACATGCTAATTTTATTTCTAAACCTACTTTACTTTTATATATTAAAACAATATCATCCGTAAATAACATAAACCAAGGAACCTTATCTTTAACATTTCTCATAAGCTCATATATAACTAAAATAAGTAGGGAAGAACTCATAATAGACTCTTAATGCGCTCCTATCATACTAGAAAGATCCTGGGTATTTCCTCTTATAATTCTAACACTAATTACCCCCACATACATATCTTTGATTACCTCTATATATTTTTTACCACCTCCTTTCTTCTATAGCACCCACGATAAGATTTACCAGGCACCCTATCATAAGCCTTTTTCTAAATCAATGAAAACTACACGAGCATCTCTTTTTTTTCCCCTGAATTTCTTTATTAACCTTCTCAAAAGATGTATAACTTTAATGGTTGAGTGCCCAAGCATTAAACCAAATTGATTTTCAAGCACGTTAGTTTCTTGCCTTAGTCATTATTCAATTACTCGTTCCCACAATTTCATAGTATGACTATTAATCTAATAATGTGATAATTAACTGATAACTAACCCAACTTTAAATGTCTCTCTCATTTTTATAAAAAATAACAACAATGATTCTCCTCCATTCTTTTATTTCTTAAAATCATATAAAATAAGTTACTTAACTAATTTGTCCCATAATTTCCTAAATATTTCTAAACGTTAATAGGTACTTTATCTAGTCAAATCGATTTACTATTTTCCATCATTTTAAAAGCACACACAACTTCTTGAACTACAATTTCATGGACCTCTTTGAATTTTTTATTTATTTACTCATCTCTAATCTCTAGATTTAGGCCTTGTATTATGTTTCATTAAATAGTTTTTTTAAATAATTTTGTCATCTTTCTTTGATGTCATCTTCTTTTCCTCATATTCGAAATATCATCATCATTTATACATTTAATACAGCCTACATTCCTACTCTTTCTCTCTCTTTCTCTGGCCAATTTGTATGTCTTCATCTCCCTCTTTGGCTCCTAGCTTAGGATACCATGCATTATATGCTCTACACTTGGCTCTACTTACTGCTTTTTTTGCTAGTTTTCTTGTCTCCAGGTATCTTACAAAATTTCTATTAATCCTACAAAGTTGCTTATAGCAATATCTAAATTTTGCTAAGTTTTCCCCCTTTAAGTTCTATCATCATTCGCCAAATGCTAGGGTTTCAGTATTTCTCCTACATTTAATAATACCTACATCTAATACTAAAAATATATGTTGAGTAGGTAAACTAATAGGAATGATTTTACAATCCCTAAAACACAACCTGTCCAATGTTCTTGCAAGAAGCAAAAATGTTTGACTAATATTATGTCTATTCTCAATAGTTATTCTGTGTAAAAATATTTTTCTTAGAGCAAGTATTAAGTATTATAAAATTGTAAAAAATAATAAACTCTAAAATCTTATCCCCCGAATCACCAAAACTAAAATTTTCATGTACTCATTCAAAACCCAAGTTATTGTTTCCCATAAGACCATTTAAATCTTCTATTACAAAAACTCTCATCTACTCCCATCCTCTGCATCACACCATCCAAATATTCCCAAAATTTGTTTGTAATATTTTCAGATAAGCCATCTTACCAGCATAGGCACTTATCACAATTTTATTATTTCTAACTCTAAGACTGAATTAATATATATTCTTCTATCTTCTATCTTTACATCTACTACATTATCTTTTAAAATTGTATCCACCATAATATCTAAATCATTTTTATTTTTTCCCTAACTGAAGTTTATAACCAGTCTTTTTTATTTATCTTTTTTTTTTCCTCCTACCCGTTTAGTTTCTTGTAACAAATCATATTAATTTTTCTTCTAATTATAGTATCTACTATCTCTCTACTATTTCCAGCAATGGTTCCTATATTTCAAGTGGCCAGTCTAATTTTACTCTAGTCAACTAGTTTCTTAATTTGCCCACTCTTATACTTTCTACAATGTGTTCAAGTGGGGACAAGACACATCACTACAAGACAATGACCTAATTGGATTCATCCATAATAGATATGACAAAATTAAATGCTCCTGTTAGTTACCTAATTCAATCATTGTCCAATGATGGAGTTGGGAATAAAGAGGGGAGAATATAAGTAAAACTATAAATATATATATAACAAAATAAGTGGAAAACAAAGTGGATAAAACTAGTTTGTCCTATAGAAAATAAACACAACACCAATACATTGAAAACATTTTGTGTAAAGGTCAAATCTTGTGGCCAATCTGAAATATAATTGCCTAAAATTGATTTAAAAAAGCAAAAGATGATTTCCAGTGATGTATCTCATGTAAAGCTTTGGACAGATCTGAGGGCTATAAACACAATTAAAGCAAGGAATGAATTATTTTCTCTATTAGAATATTAGTACTACCAAATCAATACGCAATTAATGCATAAAATTTCTAGTGAACCAACTCCAAAAAAAACCTGAAAAAGAAAAGGCAAAATTACTACAAAGTAACTGCATGAACGAACAGAGATAGAAATCAAGGATGCTTCAGAAGCACCGGCAAGACATACATTTAGACAACAACTGAATCAATAAATAATAGATTTATGTCAGTTAGCCATGTAAGTAGATGAGAAGCTCCTCTAAAATGTTCAAGTTCATCAAATGCTCACCTCCATTGAGTTCCTTGATGTAGAAATCACTTCAAACCCTGGCTTATTTTGCCGATGATCAAAACTTAACTCCCCATAATCATTAGAATCATATCCATACTCACCATTATCCCCTGCATCATCACCATCATTGAGCCCACTTACTTGATAATCTATACGATGCTTTTCTGTAATTTGTTTCACATGTGGATCAACTGCCTCAAGCGACCTATAAGCCTTGCCAAAGAAGTTCAACTGCATCATAAAAAGACGAAAGAGTGAAGTAATGAGGAATTCATATTAAAGTTGATAAGAATGAACATGTATGTTTATTCATGATATATATATATATATAGTTTGCCTGAGCTGTGTGGTGACGAGCTGCTTGTGTTAATAGACTCCGGGACTGTCCTTGCTTCAGGGACTTTAATCGGAAAACACATAATGTTGCCTCATCTTCATATTCATCATGAGCTGTCTGCAACCGTTGCTGTCTCCTTTTAGATCGTGCTTTTTCGTTCTGTTGTGCCATCATGTATTCATACACACTTCTGAAGATCATGTATGGAATTAAAAAGAAATCAATTTCATGAACACAAAACAGAACAAATGACCAAGAGTCATACCGTTTTTCATCACATTGTCGTTTCATGTCCTGTACCAGAAAAAAATCAAGGAAGTTAACTGAAACTTAGCTGAATTACAACATTTTTAAGAGTATGCTAAACCAGTTATTTAGAATCCAGGTTAAGAATGCAGAAATTAAAGATCCCTGTTCCAATGCAATAATCAAGGAACTGTGAAAAAAAATCCAGTCAAACAAATAACTAAAGGCATACCAACATCACATCCAGGGCGCCCATGATGTACCTAACATGGTTGCTTAACGGCTGAGTTATGCAAATTACGAGATGAAGTTGGCAAATTTAATCATCTAAAAACATTCAGTATCTCCACCAACCAGCACCCAGCCTCCCTAGTCCCACCCCCCTAAACCCAACTTCAATATAATTCCATTAGTGCAGTGCCTAATAAAATGGAAACAGTAGGCATACTTAGAGAGTACTACTGCTTGGAAAAGCAGAAAAAACAAAACCAAATTATACCATGATTCAACTTTTCAAAAAACTAGACTTACATTGTTTTGAAAAGATACTAATAAATCTATCATAAAAATCTACAAAAATAGAACAAATTTCAAATATGTCTAAATATAAATCACAATAAAATCCAAAAGTAATGGATTAAAATTTACAAGTGTTCCATGTTTGTCTTCCTCTCTTTGAGAAAACTCATCCCCAAGTTTTGAAAAAGAGGAGAATCAATAAGTGTGAAAGTCTAAAGGACCCAGAAACTGTTGTACAGAAGAAAGCATAGGCTGTTTCAAACTTTTAGCAACAAGCTAATATAATTCTACAATGTTTTCCCAAGAGGAAATGAAGAATGCAGTGGGAATGATAAACTCTATGTCCGGAACACCCTTGATGTGTTGGTCACATATTCCACCTTGAATTTCAATTACTTTCAACACAAACTTTGAATCTCCATATATCTCTTTTGTTAGGTTCTAATTCAATCGTCTTCAGCAACTGCATTCATAGCTTCAAAAATATGTTGGTATCTTGACTGAAGGAGTAATTGCAGTAGTTGGAGTTTCCAAAAGAGAAAGCAAATCTTAAAATATCTCATCAATTAATGTACTGAAACAATCACAAAGTGTGTCCAATCTTGCCATGGTCCTGTCGAAATCTATCCACAATATTATCCAAATTTTTCTCCCAACTTCCAAAAATCCTGTTAACGACTTTCTCCATCAAATTGCAAGTTAGTAGAGGCTTGTAAATATAGAATGAGTTAAAGTCAAAACAAGACTTGAGCAGAACTGAAAAGGATTGGACTAGGTTTAAAAGAAACTGGATCAGACCAAATAAAAAACAATTTTATTTGTATGTTCGTTATGAGGAAAGGTCAATACAACTGAGGAACAATATCCAACTAAACTGCGTCTTCTCTGTTCCCATGGTGAAGAAGAGCATAGAGATTTTGAAAAGAGGATCATGCCACCACAGAGAAGGGAAACTTTCGGTAGCTGGTGATGGCAGGGATTCACAAGATGTATTCTGTCAGCGTGGTCTATGGTGGTGATAGTGAACTCATAATAGGTGTGTGGATTTCGTGGTTGGTGAAAGCTGGATTTTGTGGCAAGGGTTTGGTATTGGTGGTGCAATTCTATGTTTTCAAGAGGTAGATTATTGAGGTTGATAGATTCAGTGAGAGATAGGAGAGTTATAGAGGATGATCACAGCAGGTGACTTTGAACGGGTAGCGTTTAGTGAAATGCTGGTGGTGGCTTGAGCGTGCAAAAAGGTGTACTGTAATGGACAATTGTGTGGATTGCAATATGATAACATCAACTCCAAGGTTTGACAGGACAGGAAAACGATTAACATGATGGCACTTGATCCCAAAGGATGGCATTCATTCAACCAGGCTATGATACCAAAATGATGGGGATGAGCTCCAAATGGTAACAAACCCCACTTCAACAGAATTCCATTAATTCAACACTTCAAGAAGTATATAGGAGGCCTATTTAGAGAGATATACTACCTGGAAAACAAATATTCATGTATGCATTTCTATAGTTTGAGGAAAGCTAATTATGCTAGACTTGACTTTCCTAATAACTAGACTCACAATCATTCAAAATCATACTAAAAAACATACCCAAAAACCTGTGAAAATGGAATAAAAATCTGAAATTATCTACACCCATGGACTATGGAACCAAGGATTATCCCAAACTTATACCGAAATAAAGTCCTAAAACTAACAATTTAAACCTTAAGTATCCACTATTCCATTCATTTCCTTTACACAAGTCCCAGTTACCCTTACAGACTTCTAGCCAAGCATCACCACCCACGCTGCTTTCTCTATAATATTGTCAAATTTGAATAACACTAATTGATGCCCTCATAACAACAAGAAAATGAAGACATAGTCAAAACCAAAGCACCTTAGACAAGCCAAATCAACCCTTGAAACATCAAATAGAAATAAGGACTTAACCATTACGTATTCAAACCCTTGCCACCATATCCACTCCA
The DNA here is from genome assembly GCA_028571085.2 of Nepenthes alata. Classification (NCBI taxonomy): domain Eukaryota; kingdom Viridiplantae; phylum Streptophyta; class Magnoliopsida; order Caryophyllales; family Nepenthaceae; genus Nepenthes; species Nepenthes alata. The sequence goes on from JAOVVI020001720.1 coordinate 14,090, forward strand.
TCCCCTTCCGTAACAATCATCTTTGCAACCAATCTACATCAGATGACTTCCTATATCACGACACCCATAGTACATAGTGGTTGCTCACTGAAGCAAGGAGACTTGTTCAATACCAAAACACATTCAATTGAGACAAATCAAAATCCAATATCACTAATTCTTTGTCACAGATGGGTATAATATTTACATGTGGACTCCCAAATCAGTTCAGATGCAATGACTCCCACTTCTGATGCAACTAAGTTAACTTAGTTATGGGGCCAGGTCAACCCTATTTTTATTGTAAGGGGTGCTATCGTTTGGTATCCGGATTAAGATAATTAAAATTGTGGAAGTGCAAATCGTGTCATGGGAAATGACCACATATAACATCACTTTTTTCACTTATTTCTCTATCTTTTTCCCTACCTTTTTGGGATAAGTTGCCAGTTAGTTCATTCTTTCAACACCTTCACAATAAACAATCCACAACAGACTGATTAGTGCCTCTCACGTGTGCATGTGACATCAGAAGCACACTAATTTCATCATATTTCGTTGATAATTTTGATATCCTTATGAGTTCTCTTGAAACAGGAATTGTTTAATTGTTAACCACTACAATGGCGGTCTTTACGTCATCGTGCACTAGTTTACTTCATCAAAACATAAGATTACCATTGTTCTGATAAGAAGCTACCAAGCAACTATGACTTTAATGCTCACCATTACTAGGACAAGAAAATCAAAGCTATATATAGGGGAATCCTATGCAAAATTCTGTCTTCAACAAATAATTAATAACCCACCAAAAATGAAAAAAACAAAATAAAGAAAAACCCACAGGATGGAGGAAATACCCTTGCCATTAAACTATACAAAGATATCCTTTTTTATCTTTTTGTAAGGGGCACATAGGATTGCAAGTGAAGAAACAAGAGAAGCTGCAGCCAGCTTAATTTTTCACAAACTTCTACAAAAAAGGAAAGCTGATAGAATTCAAGTGGCAAACCTCCACAGTTTGAAGTTCATTAAGAAGAGATTCTGATGGGTTTGTAATGGTGGCAAATATGTTGGACCGCTGCATTTAAAGCACAAAAATGAATATCAGGTTTTCTATTAAGATCATATTGCCAGATCATATATCTTGCAGTTCAGAAAAACAGCAACTAGCACTCACATAGTGATCAACAAGTTTCTGAAGTTCAAACTGCACCGTTGCCAGCAATAATAAGGCCTTGCCTGCATATGGATGCATATGAATCTCTCATGCACAGATTTGCAACAGAAACATCTGAAAATCCATAAATTATCAAAACAAGAGTTGCACATAATAGAAGTATGCAAAAATAAATCCATTCTGAAACCTCTTTATTTATGATGGTAGCACGATCAACAATTTTTTTTTAACCTTTGGTCGTATGCTGTAAGAAACGGTCACATTGATAATAATAGCCAGGACACAGGTAACTTTGCTAGAGTTTACAATCAGGGAGTTCAAATCTCAAGGATTTTGCAGAAAATGGAATTTCAAGCACTGCGGTTTTAAAGCATATGTTAACCATAAAGTAATATGCCATATACCATAATACAGTGATTAAAGGATGGCACAGATGGTAGAGGTAGTAGTCATGTGGCAACAATGGGACAGGTAGAGGTGGTGAGGATGGGTGTTGGCAGAAGAAATGGGAGTGGGTTACTGGTTATGATGAAAATAGGTGGTGGGTAGGTAGTCGCGTAACACCTCTATGGAACTATAATGTCATGTTTTTCTCTATGACAACCAAAAAGGAAAGCTGTCACAAATTAATGAGTACTGGGGTTATATATACATAGCCACTTTAAAATTGGGGTGGTTTTCACATAACCACAACTAAGTTCTCTTTTTCCTTTTTTTTTTCTTTACCACCTTGAATTTAATTTTCGTTTTCAATGTAACATGAAATGCCAGTCCATATCCATCTCTCAACAAAAAAGCCCACTTACATACCATATCAGCACAACATGCTTAAAACATTGAATTTATATAAAAACTAGGCAATTGGCAACATTTGGATTTTTCAATCAGAAATCAAATTATATTTAAGATCAAAGGTTTAAAAGTTTAAATTTACCTTATTTTTGCAAAATTAAATGGTTGCTTACATGATGAGTAATATCATAATATGGCAATTTCATTAAAATTTTGTGATGAAAATAGGACTTAGGTAGTACATTGACAACAAAAATATAATTTAAGGTAATTAAAAGCCCAGTGCATACCTAAAAGCTTTAAACAAGGACCAATCTGACTCCAGCCCAATCTTATGGCAATAGAAAATCAATGTCCTTAAACTCTTAAACAGATGAATTAGTATCTGAAGATCAGTTTGATAACTGCTTTAATCCATTTTGCATGAATACAACGAAACTAATTTGTGTAAGGCCTTTTAGTGGTCTTATTACCCACAATCTTAATCAGGCATTCACTTTGACTCTCCCTTCCCCCTCCTCCTCATTCCAATGCACTATAAAATAAAAGACTCAGAAAAGTGATGTGATACATATTTTAAATGAATGAAACACAAGGCTCTTGATGCTCTAAAAGTTAGCTGGTAATCATTGCAGTTTATGACAGCAGGATTTTCAGATTCATATTATCAAGTGAAGTTTGCAGCTATTTGAAGCAGAAATTGAGGCAAGCACCAAACAATTATACACTCTCCAGATAATTTTATGTGAAACTGACAGGAGAGTCAAGGTACTGATGAACTCACCACTTTCTTCATCATTGAACAATGTTGTTTTCTCCAGGAGACAATCACCCATCTCCCGCAGAGACTCGGAGAACTCTGAAATAGAAGTTGTACTTAGAATAGACAAGGCACTGTTGCTATGCCCCTAAAATAGAAAAAAATCACTGTACAAGGGTTTATCCATATTCATTAGAGGGTCCAAGAGCCGAAAAGATAGTTAATTGAGATATCCTATACAATTCTGTTCCCTCACAAGTTCGTATAGCCAAGCAAGCCATGATACGAAATTTAGAGAGGTATTGCTTGGGCTTATCGATGAAGCACATGGTGCACCATCTCCTGCAGAGACTCAGAGAACTTTGAAATAGAAGTTGTATTTAGAATAGACAAGGCATTGCTGCAATGTTCCTAAAATAGGAAAAAAAAATACTGTACAAGGGTTTATCCAATTCATTTACAGGGTCCAAGAGCTGAAAAGATGGTTAATTGAGATATCTTGTAAAATTATGTTTCCTAACAAGTTTATATAGTCAAGCAAGCCATGCTACCATATTTAGAGAGGCATTGCAGGGCTTATCACTGAAGCACATGGTGCATTTTAAGGAAAAGACACACACCGCAATGTTTTGGTCACACATGAGCTCATGAGATGCTACAAGAGAAAAGGAGCGTCAACCAGATGCCTAATAAGAATAACATAAGTAAGCCATATGACTCTACTGAGCAGACTGTGATACTTAAGGTGATGAAGAGAATGAGGTTTCCTGATTATAGCAACATACTTACAGCTATGCAGACATTGTTCGTCAAATACTAGCACGTCATTTAAGCAGCAACAGCATTGTGCTTGAAGCATATTTATCCAATACGATCAAATTTGTACAAGTTATATCTACTAGATTAAAAATCAATTATTTGACAAACACCAAGATCTGCCCAGCAACCAAGGTAAATTAAAATTTACCAAAACCAGTAGATTGAGGACGTCTGGGTTTGCTAGCTGTTCATACGTAGACAGTTATAATTCCCAAATATAAAGAACTCAAAACACAGTGACATACTGCTGCAACGGTATCACATTATGGGCCACAGATACATGACTGATGCAGAAGACATCATTCCTTCACACAAAATTACAATTTATTTGAAAACTTTTGTGTGCCTTAACAGATTTATGAATTGGAACTGAATCAAAATTCACCCATGAACAGGACTGCCGTCTTGCAAACACAAGCGAGAAATGCAAATGGAAATAAGAGAGATGAAGTCAGGGCACTCAGTTTAGATGGCTTTACTGCTGGCAGCTGTGGATGAAATTCAATTAGCAAGCCTCTTTTTCCTTTTGGCAAGATTTATGAAGCTATAGTAATAAAGGACCAAACAACAGGAATAAAGATTTTCTTTAGTTCACTTTGAAATGCCAGTTATGTTGTTGTGGTTGTGTCACGTGTGCATGGGTAGATAAAAGAAAGGGCTACCCACAATCAATCAACACATTCACGCACAACACCAACAACTGACATTCCAAAAATAGACATGCATACCACCTTCATGGAAAAACACCATCTGCTTACTTGCTAACACCTAGTGAAGATAGCACTACCACTCATTTGTTTACAGAGAGCTATAACTATGAGAGATATTTTCAAAAGGAAGCACAGAAAACACTAAACAAGAGCTATCCAGTAAATCAGTCTATTAAGCCTATAGGTGATAGAGGCTCTTTCTATTTCAAAGATAAACAATAACAACGAAGTCTTACTAGTTGCTTCTTTCAGCAAACTTTGTTTATTAGTGAGAAGATATCTTGCAGTATTTTGCAGAATATCATAGCAATATCAGATTGTTACCTCCCTTACAGCAACATTTATCTCACTTGTTGAAAGAAGGCGATTGCTAAGAATGTAATACTTTTGTTCGGTCAATTTGGTTGGACCGTCAGAGTGTCAATCAAATGGCAGGGCAAAGTTTGCTGAAAGCTAAAGAAAGTGATTGTTAAACTAATTTGGGAAGTCCAGCATGCTTTTGTTGAAGGTACACATTGTATATGAAGCAATAACAACTGATGAAATGCAATGATGCTCAGTTAAAGCTGAGTCTGCCTGGGGTGTTGTGTAAATTAGACGTTGAAAAAGCTAATGACATTTAGATTTTCGCTATTATTGAGGACACTGGAAAAAAAATGGAGTGGAATGGATTAGATGGTGGATATCAACCACCAAATTATGTATTACCAGTGAGCTAAAGGATCATTTCCAAACATCTAGAGCACTTAGTCATACAAATGATGGCAGTAATGCGCAGATTTTTTTTTATTAAAGTTAGTGCCAGTGGTTAGATTAATGAATTCACAGTTAGGAAAATTAATGTCTAGGAAATCAGAATTTCTCATTTAGTGTTTGCAGATTATTCTTTGATGTATTTTACTTGCATTTCAGGCATGCTCTGGATGCAAATAAATATAATAAAGTCTGAACTATTGCCAGCAGGAAATCTCATCAATCCTGATTGTTTGTCCGGGATTCTCAGCTGGAATGTGGCACCACTTCCAAGAAAATATTTTGGAATTACGGCAGGGCACAAGGTAAAGAGGCATATGCTTGGCTGTTGAAAAATGTAAGAGACTTTCTCAAGGGGAAAACAGTACCTTTCTATAGGATCATATTACTATTGTGAGGTGCTTTCTCCAACCTTCCAACATACTTCTCATTGCTCTTTCCATTGTCTTGTTCGGTTGGTGTAAAAATTTGAAAGACTAATACAAAATCAATTGGGGGCAACAGTGATGAGCACCATAAGTTACATTTGATTAAGTGGGAACACTGTCTCAGCAAGAGGCTGGTTTGGGGATTGAAAGCTTCAATCTCTTTGACAGGGAATTGCTGGGAAACTAGCTATGGAAATTCCTAGAGGAAAAGAAGGCCCTGAAGAGAAGAGTTATTCAGGAAAATCTGATTCATATCATTTTGGCCAGTTTCTGAAACTATCAGGTTGCAATTATAATGTGGGGCAGTGGAAATTTATCATGAAGGTGTCATGACAAGGTGTAAGCACAGCAACCACTAAGCATTCTCTTGTGACCATTCAGACAGATCAACAAAGAGATCAAGAATGAGTTTAAAAGGTTGAAAGGTCAGTTAGGCAACTGGTTTGTGCGGATATTAGTGAATAAGCAGTTGTAGTAGTTATAAAGGAGCTTTGCTATATAAAGCCATACTTGTATTGTAATAATTACGATTTATATAATCAATGATATCAATTCCTAGTCCATCTTGGATTAGACTCCGTTTTCTATCTCTTGTTCTTCTCTTTTCATCTACATATCTCAAGAACCGCCTTTCTTCTCTTCTTTCTAGTCTCTTTTTAGTCATGTATGACTCAATTTAGGTTTTTACGTAACAAATGGTATCACGGCAAGTTCCTTTCTTGAGAATTCTTGCTTGTTTCCATCAAATTTTACACATTTTTTTGCAAACACATTCAGCTACATCTTTTATGTTTCTGATTCTGTAACTAGTCAAAGGCAGGGCAAACCGAAGCCTAATGCTGATACTATCCATTTGCACAATTTCATACTTCAGATGCCCAGTTGGATCACTAGTTCAAACTTGGTTCTGATATTTTGTACTTCAGTATTCTGTCCTTATGCTTCCAGATTTGAAAGGAACTAGCTACTACATGTACTAAATGAAGCGACACACTGACATAGCCATAAACAAATTGGGAAATAAGATGGCAAAAGCAATGCATCTAACCTCAATGCTAGACCAGACTCAAACACACAATAACTGGTTTTTCTCATTATTCTGGTACACTTAACAGAGGCAACAATCCAAAAGAGCCTAGACTTGTATACCCAGAATTAAGGGAAGCATGTACCATATGCACTATTTGCAGTTGCAGCAGCAGCCGAGAGTAAGCTATCATAGCAGTTTCTCATATCCTGCATTTCCTGGAATATTCCAAAGGATCAAGAAATTAGAATTTTGCTTTTTTTTCCCATTTATGACAGAAGAAACAAAAACTTTTCTTCCCTTTCTGCAAAAGAGCAGACAAGCTGACATAAAACCAGACAATTACAATGCTGGTGGGGCACAACACTATCTATGGATAAAACCAGCAGTGGTAAGGAAGCTTGAATCATACATCAACAGGTACCTTCTTAAAGCATTAAAATCATTGCCCAAGATAAATGAAAATGTCAGTATTGGCATTGGTTGTGGCCATATCTATACCGGACAATTCGTATTAATATCAGATATATAGAAATAAAAAAAAGTTTTGAGAATAAGAAGTTGAAAGGTAAAAATCAGCTGATATACTATGATGTTTTTGCAATATTGGAAAATTAATATCAGAATACTCAATACTGATATATATTGACCGATATTTTCATCCATATTGCCCATACTAGGCTGTTAAGTGAAAATTTTCCTAATAGATGCTATGGTTTGTTTCGTGCACTTCTCTATGAATGAAGCCCTTAATTGTTCTATTGTGAAGATGCTTCATGAAAATGAAGTTTGAAAGGAAATTAATATGTCCTTACATGCAATCACATGATGATTCCCACACCTATCCAATTTCCTAATATACATCAAAGCTGGAGAAAAAATGTTACACACCATTCATACTAAGAGCTGATTCCAAGTGATGTAAACCCACTTTAGTCTCTATTTTTCAAATAGTAATTGCTTTTACACACTTTCAGCATGATTAGTAATAAGTGGTTGTTGATATCACTTCTTCCCACATTATTATCACCTCATTTTCAGCACATTTTGGCATTTCTCAACTTTCAACACTCACTTCATTGCTTTATACAAGTGAACACCGACAGTTGCTCATATACAGAAAGGGTTTGGGACAATTGAAGACAAGGGATATGCCAATGACCTAGCACGACAAAGAACTCTTGAAGTTCATGGAATGTCAAGTTTTTCAGTAAGAATCTCAATAGTAATATCTCTCTTAGATCCTGAGAACAAAATAAATAATGAATATGCCAGGTCATTTAAAAGTAAAGTCAACGAGCCTTTCAACAGATGGAGAACCATGTTAATCATAAATCTGGAGACAAAATCAAGACAAGTTCAATAATGAAATTATACATCTCATACATTTCCAATCACTTTTAGCTTTTAGCCATTAGGCACAACCAAACACCACTTATCACATCATTCTTGCCCATATAATTTTCAACGAATAACCAAAAACAAGCTATGATTATGATCTATTTCTTCTCCTTTTCGAATTTTATGCTATAATCTTGTAGTGTGATCTGATCAAATCTTGAAGTGGCATGCAGAGTATGGGCCAACCTGTCAATATTTTGATAAAAGCTCAATATTGCTTCATCTCATCCAAGTCCTTGCTCAGTTTTTATGCCATATTCAATTCGGGACAATTCTCCTGCTTGGCCTTGTATAATTCATCCTTGATACAAACTTTTCACATCGGCAGTTCGCAAGCTGATCAAATGCCAGTTCATCCATGACCAACTGATTAAGGGAAGATCATTGTAACTCCTACCTGGACATTCTTCAACGGATAAGGGAAGATCTTCAATAATCTCTTAAATACAGATGAGCTCTCGCATAATCAATCGAATGATAATCAATCAAATAAAATATAGGATGAAAATCCAGGTAACCACCAGACTCTCTGATTTTATAAATAGAGGAGCCAGATGCCAGTCCATGTTTCTATACAGTTTCTCTACAATTTTCTACTCGATCACAGTTAAAGCCGATACACCCTCATATACGAGATAGAACAATGTCATCTTAGGCTATGCTCTATGACAGGGATAATATGAGCCACAGTTTGTTGTGCTGCCATCCCCTTATGAGTGACCTTTTCTACGTGCCATTCATACCACACCCACTGAAGGACCTTCTTCTTCGCTCTCTAATTACACAAAAATCAGTGTTGACTTTGACATTAGAGCAAATGCCATAGGAAAAATCTTCAGGCTTTCCTTCACACCTTTTTTTTTTTCTATTATTATGTTCATGTGTTCACACTCGCAAGATGACCAATGATGAATCAAGGATGCAACAATTGGTGCAGTCTATGGGAATGGTGTAATCATTTTCCGGATAATTTTCAGAATGAATCCTAATACTTCTCCATCAAAATAAAAAAGAAAATAATAGAAAAGAACTGGATGCCGAATCAACACGACCTTTGCGAATATATGGGAACATCTTTGGCAGGATTTTTTTTTATTTTTATGGCACTTTTCTAAATATCTATGCCCAGGGAATTTTTTCAAACATATTACTAAAAGGGGTGTTGTTAGACAGTAGAAGAGAGGGAGAAATCGTGGGGAAAACTGGGGGCAGAAATTGTGAGAGGAGGTGATTTGGGGAGAAATCATGGGATGGGGATGACTGGAAGTTACAGGGGGCAATTTTTTTT
>JAOVVI020001722.1:0-23224 GCA_028571085.2 Nepenthes alata
GAGTTTCAATCCTATTTTTTCATTATTTACTAAAATTTATGAAGTTTTTCTTATATTTTGTATAAAATCTAAGATTTTATATTTTTTAGTTATATGAAAATACTCATTTGTATTTTTTTAATATTTAACTTTGTATACATATCCCTATTTCATAAGGTTTTTTTACATTTTTAAGGATATTATACATGTTCATGAAATATATTGAATTTTATTAATGAACCTTAAAATCTTTACATTTATGGATATATATCTTCTTTCATGTTATTAATACTGGTAATAAATTTTAAAAATCGTCTTACATATCTAAGATTCTTATAAATCATATTAATCTCTACACAAATTCACAAAAAGTCATTTTACTTTTATTTTAAAAATATATATATATTATTTTGTAGAAATGTTTTTAAATTTTATTCAAAATAAATAATTATAAAGAATTGATAAAAAATAAATATATTATAATATATCAATAATATTCAAAAATTATAAATAAATAGTAATAAAAAAAGAAATAGGTTTAGATCTACTTACCTATACTTAGATTTGTCAAACATTTATTGAGTTTTTTCTCAATTTTACATTCACCTTCTGTCACTTCTTCTTTCTCTTTCCATTTTCTCTCTCAATAACCCTAAAAATGAGTTAGAATAGGCTAAAAAGCTCTTTAAAAAGCATACTAAATCTCATATACTTATCAGGCATACATCAAACATGTTATCCAAAGTATGCCTACATATGCACACCTATCAGGTGTGTATCAGGTGTTAGAATTCTAAGATAAGCACACATGAGAACCCCTCAAGTGTATCTTAGGTATAGTTATTCTGTCCAAAATATATTTAAGCACGGATCAAATGTACATGATCCACTCAAGACCTAACTCAATTTGGCTTAACCATTTTTTTTTTTGCCAGAAACCATAATTAATTTAAAAATGTATCAATTTATTTAATTTTAGTATTACTAAAATAATCTTAAAATTCATGAATTGGAATATGTCGTAAATGGATTTCAATATTTTTTTTACATGTATAAAGGTTAAGTGGCTGGTGAGTGAGCACTTCCATGGTTGCCTTCTTGAGGAGAGATGCCACAAAAGGGGATGTCCTTCAATAGTTGGCTCCATTGTCCATGTACTCTTGCATTCGCCATCTTGACTAATTTTTTAAAGATTGTTGGTTCGTGGATTTTTGTTGGTAAGACTCTATTTTGATAAAATCAAATAGTTTGACTCATTTCTCACAAATTGCGCAAATGATACATTACTTAATTTTGAATAATGATTACAATAAATTCAAGTGGATTATTGAACCTTTTTCTCACATTTTGTATACAATAACAACAAATAAAAATTTTAAAAGTAATAAAATTTACTCATTGATATATCTTTTAACACTTCAACTAAGAAACTTTTTAAAAATTTAGAATATAAGAAATATTGAAAGCATGAGAGAGAGATGAAGGGCATAGCTCCATATTTTATAAAAGAATAAGTGAGTTATGAAACTTTGCTATATTCCTTATTTTATAAAATTTTTCTCCTTTTTCAGTATAAAAATGGCATATTTATAGTCATACTGTTGGTTATTGGTGGTTTATAGAAATTATATAAGCAGCCACAATTTGAGTAGTTAAACCAATTAAAAACTGATTAGTTTATCCGCTATTGTGGATATTTTGATTGTGAGATTGTTTGGAGGCGACTGATATAAAGTTGACATGAAGTTTACCTAAACTAATTACAGAGTATACAAACCATTCGATCAAATAAACTACTCAATTGGACTAACAGCTCAACTGAACATTCAGATATATAGCCATTTGGATATATACTTACTCCAGTTTGTAATTCACTTAATAGCCACTTAGTTGTCCGTCAGATCATAATTTATCCTTATTAGAGCTAAATCAAGACCGGTAGTGGTGGTCATTGAGTTTAGGTTTAATGGGTCGATACATTCTCTTTTCAAGCTTACTAACCATAGGCTCATTGGGCTGATAGATTGGACCAATCCAATTGATATTGTACCCAATTTAGCTATAGTTTGCTAGTGTAAGCTAACTCATTATAGTATAGAACTCTTTGGACTCTCAAGTCTTGTGATTTTTTTACGTATGTTTTAAAGGAGTTTCCATATAACAATTTCATATGTTTTGTGTATGATTGTATTCTTTATTTATTATTTTACTTTTATATTTGTACTAAAGAGTGATATGTTGATCTATGATTCTATCATATTTTAAGTATTATATATATGCTGAGCCATATTTTATCCACAATTTATGGTCCCATTATCTTCTTATTCAAGTCATATGCATGATTTATGTGCCGATAATTGCATTCAACCATATTGTTCTTATAATTTATGCTCTATCTAGTCCGATCCGCATTGGATGTGCTATAAATGCTCTCATCAATGCATTAATGCCTCAACAAACCTTTTAATATGTGCCTCTATTACAAACCAAATCCTTAGCAATAAAATTATAACACTTATCTCACTCAACTATGACTGCTCTACAGCTCCATCTTTACATATAGAGTTCAATGGGATCTAAAAAAAGAGAAATTTGAGAAAATATAAATAGACTTATACATAGACAAATAGCAAGTGGTTATAAATGAGTTAAATGAGTAGGGTTCCTCTTAACATTTTTTTTTTTTGGAATTACAACTATAAATTTTACATTTTCTAAGAAAAATTTTCAAAAACATTTATAAATTTTTATTTTTTTTCGATATCACTTTTCAAGTTAAAACAAACTGACCCACTGAAGCCTTCAATGTCGAACAAAAAAAAAAACCCCAAAGAAAAGAAGCTCAAAAGGCACGGCGCATCGGCCGTGTTACATGAGACCTGTCATAACATAGAATTCTTTCTTTATTTTAAATAATAAAATAAAAAATATAAGATTAAAATTTATTTTATACTATAACGGTATGTTGTACACTATATCCTCAATTTTTTATCACTTACTATTAATTATTGAAATAATAGAAAAGTTTTAATTTAAGAAGAAAATAAAAAAATTTATATAATTATCATATATATGTATTCATTGATATGATTATAATATAATACTGAGCGTTTATGTTAACAGATTATTATCTTTTTGTTAACATATTTTTAATTTTAATCGTAAATAATGTTTGATGAAATATAAAATAAAGTATGTTCCATCTATCAACTTGGGTAAATTGTCAATAGCAAAATTTTATTTGTATACTTCACAAATATCATGTGAAAGTATTTAATTTAAGTTGGGAACCCTATAAAGACAACACCAGAAGTCTCCCAAGAATATACTCTTAGATCATAATTTATATTGAGCATATATATTTATATAATATTATGAATATAGTATTTTTAAAATTTATAAGTGTTTTTTTAAATACACCAATATAAATAAATATATATTATTTTTTTCCCAAAAATATATTCGAGTTGATTTAAATTTAAAAAATCGCGTGCGTGCAGATAAGTATTGCCAAACGTCGTATCACACATATGCCGGAAATCATCCCTCTCAACGCAAGCGATGTGTTACAGACGGTGCACGTGCTCTGACAGCTCTTGCTAAAGTCAACTTCTCGACCCCATCCTGTTCCTTGGGTTTCATGAGACATAGGTTCTGGTTCTCGAGCCTCTAGGGCCAACTTAGTCTCTTAGGCCAAATCAATCATTTGAGCCGTCCACCTGTGTCCTCGAGCGCCTAGGGCCCACTTGGCTTTTCGGACCATATTGAACTTTTGGGCCTTCTTTAGACCTAGATCCGTTTCATGGAGTCGGGACTCTTAATTGGGTCCTGGGTATCTACCATCTATCAATATTTTTATTTACTCTTCTATCACCTCTTTCCGATTCTCATTCAGTTGGTCTATTGTTCTTAAATTTAAATATTATCACTTGTCTACAATAAATATTACGAGCCTCGTGAATATTTTCAAAGTAAATATTTATTAAAATACTTAAAACATATAACATAATATATAAAAATTTGAGCTGTTTGCTGAACTTGTCATGAATTTTACATTTAAAAATGGAATTATGCCTTCAACATTTTCCGATTCTGAGTTTTTCCCTCGGTTGGATCCACCTATATATATGGAATGGAATTAGAATCAATTTTAAGATTCTTTCAAAAGTTAACACCCCAAACCAAAATACAAGGTTCCACTATCTGACCCCACCTCATAGACACCTTTAAGATGACCTAAGTTTCATAGATCGGTCTATTTTTTTTATAAGTTTATTGATATAAATATATTGATAAAATATTATTTAAAAAATATCCTGAAATACATTAAAATGGGCTTTGCTTGGGCCCACAGTATCAATATATGGGCTTGCCAGTTGGCTCAGTCTGCAAGACTGTGGTTAGATGGACTTTTCAGTGGGCTGGTGATAGAGCAGTGGCCTCTGCTGATATTCACATTAAATCGAAAAGATTGAACCCGTCTAGACGGGGTTTGGGCGAATGAAGGCAAAACCAGAAGGATCGCTGACGGCAATTGGGTGCTTTTGATGATTGGAACAATGCATCCTAAAATAGGAGACTTCATGTCGAGATCTGAAGAAATCGATGGAGATTGTCAAGAATAATCTACCGGCGAGAATTTCCAAATACTTGCGAGATTATGGCTCTTATTGACTGAAATGTGAATCATAAGAAGCAAAATGATCTGACGCCTTGAAAGCAAACCGAGGTAATTCATATATTTGATTCCAGATGAGGTTAGATCTAGAAAATTTGGATCGGCAGCCGTGTGTCACGGCAAACATTATATCTAACAGATTCGCTGTGGTATTGTTACCTTCTTTGTGCAGTAACATTGAAGGAGAATTGCTACCCTTGATCAAAGAATTTTGGCAACCATTAAACTAATCACGGATGATGGAGTTTCCGAAGAAGAAGAGGTTGGGGAGAAGGTGGATGCTCTGTAATCCAATTACTTTCATATGTGTCGTTGTTTCGGTTTCTTGTTTGTCGGTGTTGATTATTACAATGCTAAGGCTGCCAGATTTATCAGCATTTCTGTCTCAAAGAACTCCAAAATTCAGGAAACTATACAGCAGTGGAAGATTAGAAAAATTTGGTATGATGATGGTTGAGATGTTGCCCGATGATCTTGCTTTCACCGTTTTTGTTCCCTCGGAAAGAGTCTTTAAGCGTGATTTGAGATTGGAAGCAGAAAATAATGGCTCAGTGGCAGAGGAAAGAGAAAATATCTACGCAATACTTTCCCGCGTGCTAGGCTTCTCTGCTGTTCCCCGCACCATTTATTCGAATTCTGTACCTGTTGGAGAAGAGATGTCTTTTGATTCCATATCTGGATTTAGATTGTATATTTACAAGGGCGTAGATGGATTTATGGCTGTTAATGGAGTTCGAGCAGAGTTGGTGGACATGAAGAAGGGTGAAATTGTGGTGCATATCATGGATGGGGTTATAATGGATAAGGAATTTGAGCAATCGGTCCAGCCCGATGAGGATGAAGAGGATATTTGAAGCATTTTGTGGTGTTCTGCATGGGAAATGGAAGAGGAATGGAATAATCTGCACCGCAGCTGCTGCTATGAGGATTTAGGAATCCAATCTGTTTGGAAGCATGACTATTTGATAGTAATCTCGATTCAGATTGTGCATCTCCAAGGTTTCAGTGGAGCATGGATTACTAACAGACTGCAGTCTGCTTGGGTGGATAGGATGAAGGGTCAATTCCACTGATGGGCATAAAGTTTGTCTTGAGTTTCTGCAACCAATTTCGCCTGAACAGAGGTACCTTGATGCAAAGGTAAAATTACGCTATTATGAATCTGAAGTTACAAATTTAAACTACAGAAATAGAAATGATAAGTTTGTGTATATCTAACCCTCCCATAACACTACAATGTGGAAGGCCAGTTTTTTTCCTTTGCAGAAGATTTGATCGATTCTAACATAGTAAAAATGGTGGTGGTGTTTAAGCAGGGGGGGGGGGGGTATGACAATATTTAGTCCAATGTGATTCACCACTGTAGACACCATAAATTTTTGGACCTTACTTGACACCACATTCACCTGCGTCATTTCTAAATCCTCCAACTTCCTAATCAGATTGTCAATTCTTGTATAAACATCATCAAACTCTTTAATATGGAATGTGCCACTAGCTTTGAAGTTGTCCTTGGCTCATTGTTGGGTGGGTGAGTGGTGTTTCATGTCTAAACATTCCCAAGTAAATGTTCAAAACATTCATAACCTTCATCTGAGGCTCTTATAGAAAAACTCCCTGTTACACATTATTTTAATAAATTGGCATATCTGAGAATTAATGAGTTAAAGAAAAATTGATTAGACTTTAGATTTCAAAACCATGATGTAGACAAGCACCAAGCATATTGTTAAATCTTTTTTAACACTGATAAAAAGTTTCATTTGGCATATACTTGTGTTGAATAGGAATGTAGTCATCCAGTTGCATTTTGTTTACCATTTGAGGCTACGAGATTGTCTTCGTTTTCTGGGAAGTTTCAACAAGATGCTTATAGCAGATATATGAATGATACTGCAGAGTCCATTGTTACTAATTACACATCATATGCTCAAGGTTCAGCATGATACTTCAATGGATGTCTGAGTGACATCTCTGAGAAATCAACTTGTCCCCAAAATGCTAAAGTGACTGTTTCAGACCTCTAAAGCGTAAACGTTATTCAAGATGTTCCCATTTTAAGAGAGCATAGTGTCCAGGCTTGCAAGTCAAGTCGATTAACACTAGGCAAGAGCCAAGCTGAATGCTTCGAGCCAGCTAGACACTCACTGTGCATTGAACACAAAATGGTGTGACGCCATGCTATGTGGATCAAGATCAAGTTTTCCGAGTATTTCACTCATTGTGACATTAAGATTAGGGTATGCAACCATGCTCGGATGATCAAAATGCATCGTTGGATGGATTGTCCTTACTAGTGTCATGACCACTACCAAACAAAGGGCTAGAGATCTTGGCTTCTGGGGCAGTGCACTGTACGAGTGGTGGATATTGGTGGGCTAGTGAGTCTGCAGTGACAATTATGAGCAAGGCTGCTCCAAGTGTCGAAGAGCCAGAATAATGATCCAATGTCGGCAGCGTCATCTCATTGATGGGCCCAATGATGGGAAGCAATCAATATGCTACTAGTGACTTGACTGAAACGTGGAGAAGTCTCATACTCATAATGTATGACGTGGGACTGATTGAGATGTGAAACTTGAGTAGCTAGATTTCATAAGTGGGACTTTGCCATCGAAAGTTGAGAAAGGCCTGCCTTGATATAGAGAAGTCTTAAGGCCATTCAGTTGATTTCTGTTGTATAAAGGTTTAAAGAGTGACATGGATAGATCAACTTGTACTTTGTGGGGTCAATAAGAGTCACATTCAAATTATCCCTAACGCATTGCATAAGGTCTAAAAACTAGTTGGGTATGTTTGGCGGAGGTGCATGATCTTGGAGGCCTTTTCTTTCTTTTAATGCCAGCGCCAGTGGAGGAAGCGAGCAGAAATGGCGATCAATGCAAACTAGAGAGGTTGGATGGTAGGAAAACAGCCTTGGAAGTCATAATGGCGGCAGCTTTTCCGCAACGGAGATGACACATTGCAGCGGCAGTGTTCGGACTGTAAGTTGTTAAAATTATTTTATTTTAAAAAACTTTCTTATTTCTGAAGGTGAGAATTTTATTATGGTGACTTAAATAATTGTGATTGTAAAATGAATTCAATACATTTAATATGTCATAATTTTAGTGGTCCAAATCATTAAAATGGAATCCTTGCTATTAAAAATATGAAGAAGAATAAAACAAAAAATCCTAACAGGACTCGGGAATAGAATGGTGCATATGGTGATAATGTTGAGTTTTCATTCAAAGAAGTTGACACAAAAAGGAACTGGAATTTTCATACATGAGTCTTCCCCTCCTTCACTATTTTACAGTACCCGACAAATTGTTAATTAAACAACTCAAAAGAAAAAAAAATAATCCTCCATTTGCATAAAGCAAGGTCGAATTGCTTCTCATCCACTTCTAGATGGACAAACATCAACTTTGATTCAGGTATTCAGATCAAAAAAGAATGCTTGATCAAACAAAACGGATGAGAAATGCAGTTTGTATTTTAGATGTCAATCTTTGATTCAAACTTCAATACAATAGTAGAGTTATTGTTATATGAACTAATGGTTACGGGTTAAAGTCGTGAAAATAATATCGTACACAATGTATAGTGAGATCATGCACGATACACTCAATAGTAGGCTAATTCTTTTGTAGCAATGACTTAATACATGCTACCTTTTTAATCAAGGAATAAAATTCCTATACCATTCCGAAAAGGGATTTCCCCATTTGGAAAAATGTGGAAATAAAATGCACTAAAAACACGTCTATGTATTTTCCTCCCGCTGATATGGAGTTGTTAGAATCCTCCTATTTTAAAGCCCTCGCATAATCCCAAAGGTAATTATTTTATTCATTCAATTTAGACTACTATAATATGCATCTAATATTTCAATATGTTTTTATTATCATAGTCAATTAAGTTTTAAGAATAAAATGTTAGCAGTTAAGAATATAAAATAAAAAGACTATAATAAAACTCGATATAATCTTTATGCATGTTTGGTAGCTTATAAATAAGGAATTATTATTTCTATAGGAATGTGAATTACTCAAAAATAAAAAATAAATAATAATAAAAAGTACACCCATATTTCATAAGTTGATTTCTTCCTAAATTTCCTGAAATTATGTTATCTCCTTGCCTAAGCCCAAAGGCTTCATACCCTCAAATTGAAAAATGCAAGTTGCAAAGGCTGAGTTTCAACCAAAACAGAAAATCTCTTTTATTTAGACAACTTAACCAACACAGTTTGCGTGGTTATATAAAATACCATCCTTCAAAGAATGCAGTAATCCAAGCAAAACAACCCTTTTGCTTACGTGAAGTTTACAGTATTTCTATTGGGTAGATTGAAGAAATGCAGGCAATGCATTAGAATACATTTTTTCCATGATATTGGTAGAAAGATCATATTATTCTCACATTTTTAAAGTAATCAGCCCAACAAAGCAATACTAATCCTTCTCATCTTAAAATATTTCCTGAGACTAGCTACTCTACTCTTATCTTATGGCCAAATAATTTAATTAGTTTAGACAGCAAAGAGCAGACGTGTTTGAGCTGGCCATGAGAAAGAAATAATTCTTCAGTACGTTTTAAAAAATCCTAGATTTATTTTGCCATGACCGAACAAATGTTACTAGCTTTTATCTAGTTCACATTAATTGAGATTGCATATTCATAATTCCTTGCCCGGCCGAAGCTGAAGTTGATGAATAAAGAGTTTCCATAAACTACAAGCATGAGACCACAGCAAATCCGGAGGTCAGGGCTTTCCAACACAGCAGAATCAGCGAACGTTGACGGCTTCAGAGCAAATGTTAAAAAGTATGTCAATGCAGAACCTAAAGATTTGCCAAGACGCTCAGAGAAGATGCCACAGGCATCGGTTCGGTCACTGATGCAGCCACTTGTGAGGAGATCTAAATTCATCTTCCAGCTGCGGCTGGTACAGCAATTGGCTTGGAGTCTTCTGCCTTCTCATGTTCTTTGTTTAGCATCTGAAATTGTACCCCCATAACAAAAACATTAGGATCACATCTAAAAATGTTAGGCAATCAAATAATATGTGCAAAAAACAAATGTTAAATGGATGAAAGTGCTGAGATAGATGAGCAGGGGTGGTGGTGGACGAACTAGTTGTGAGATTTTGAATTCCTCTTCCGGTTTCAAACTTTTGACACAACCTCAAAATTGATTCTGGTTCTGCATCTGTATGTAGGCGGAACCAGAATTGGCAGAAGCAAAAGTGGAATTTTTTTAGTGTGATAGAAATCTATGACAATATCGAGCAATTGAGCAGTTTGAATTTTCATTAAATTATAATATAAGTTCTTAAGTAAATTAGTAAATACTCACTTTGATGGCATCTACAAGACTTATAATATATATTATATGCAAGAAAATAACATTTGTATTCAAACATAATGAAATCAGCTACATAAGAATAGAGGAGAGGACAAATGAGAATATGAGAAGTAGAGCTTTTTGTGGGCATATCCCATAAAAATTTTATTAAAAAAATTAATACATTTATAAGTGGGTGGTAGGGTTTTGATAGAATCAAACTGGAAAGCCAGAACTTTGCTACTACTGAAGGAGGAAAATCTCACAGTATGAATGAGTAAAGTCATACCAAAAGATAAAATAATGAATGATAATACTTATAAATGCATAGATAGAAAATCAGATGAGTACAAGATATTTAATGTGGCCAGGATGCTTAAAAAATACGCGTAATGATGCAACTATGAGAAAATATTAGTTAGTTACAGTAGAAAAAAATAATAGGTAGAACTATAAAAATTTGATATTTAAGTGAAAATATGATTCAAAATCGCTTCTACATTTTAAGAACATTACATTAAATCTATAGCACGGCCGTGTAGATAGACCAATAGATCCGTACACCAAACCCATGTCAATATGGTCTTTTGGTGGAATAAAGATGAACTACAATGCCAACAACTTCAAAAAAGAAATGATTATATTGACATATCCGATACCCTAATAGTTATGGCATTGCAAGATTAGGTCCAAACAGTAAAGAGGATCAAATATTTCACCTTATTGTTAATCAAGTTGTGGAGAGCAATTACGCTCCTGATGAGCGAGGAAAGATAAATGACCAGCATCATGTCATTTGTTTTCACTGGAAATACAATAAACAAGTCAATCATACGGTACAGTGGACCATGGTAATACATAGAGGGAAAGGGCCCATTGTTCACCTGTAAAAGCCTTTATCAAATCAGACACGTTCAGATTCAGAAGCAGATTGAAGACATCCTGCAAGAATCGGAAAAAAATACGATCATCATTGATAGTAGTACAATAAACAATTAAGGACAAATTATGACAATAAGCATTTAAATTGAAGGAAGAGCTTTTAGCTCACTGTATCAAAATCAGAGCCAACAGATATATAACAAAACTCCGCAATTAAGCATGCTTGACCAATTAAAACATTTAAAATGACTAAAGCCTAAGACAGATAACAAATAGCACCACCTGTAAATGGTATAGAATTTCATGGTTCAGTGACAACTCTCCATCAATAATAAGATCAAGATAACTGCAGATCTCTCGAAGTCGTGCATCTAGACCTTTCAGAGCTGCAAGTTTCCCTGATACCTGCATATTATAAAGATGGTAAAAAGACATTTTTTTTGTAAGAAAGAAACCAACATGGAAAAAAATTACTTTCCTTCGCTTGAACGTTGAAAGAAAAGCACAAAGAAAATAAAATAAATACTTAATAAAAGTATTTTACTTGTTTGGTTGTCAATGAAAAATAAAGAAAAAAATATTTCATGCCCTTAATATTATGATTTTTTTACATTTTGCATTACATTTTTCTCCTAATACATTTTCTGGTAAACCAAACATAAGAAAAAAATTTCCTTTACATACTTCTTTCTTTCCTTAGAGTTTTACTAAAATCAAACATGCCCTTAATTTCTCTTATCCTCCCAAGAAGAGCTGGAAGCTAGAGTCCTTTCCCCATCCAGAAATTGAATGGATAATATATGAGGATACAAGCAAATTGACCTAAAATCAATATCCAGCAGTACATCTTGACATACCTCTGTTGCTAAAGTGCTGATGGTTGTATCCTTCACATCTCTGAGCAAGTGTTCCACACCTGTAAGAACAAGAAGCATACATGAGAATGATCCTCGGAGAATAAATCCCACTCCCCTCAACATATAGTAAAACATAGATTCTTTATCTTCATTCAACTCTGTTGTAGTCCTTGTCATCTTCTAAATCCAAATATGCAAATTCATAGTTGAAGGTTTACAATATAATGAGTCTCTTCCATTCTCATACATCTAATTGTGTTAAGTGCTCTTTGATTTACATAGCCAAACCATCTCACACGTCTCTCATGATTTTTCTTCTATAGGCACCACCTTGACTTTTACCTGCTATGTCCTTGTATTACCAGACCACACATCCATCTCAACATCATCATCTCCACCACTTCCTTTTGTTGAACATGAAATTTAGCCACCCAACGTTTCACTTCTTACAGCATGCTTGTCATAATAGCCACCTTATGGTACTTCAAGTTTAAGCGGGTATTCTGCAACAACACAAGACTCTTGAAGCACTTCTCCACTTCATCCGATCTGTTTTAATCCGAAAATTCCAAAAGTGACTCAGTGGTGGCAACTTCCAAGATTTTACTGAGAACCTTTTCCATTTCATCCTGCAATTTAGGCTTTGTCCAAAGAATTTCCTAATTTTATACCTCACAAAAGAAGAAAATAAAAGAAAAGAGGTAAGCACCTTGCTTGACCAAGTTGATTCCAATTTGAATTATCATTGACCGACCCACCTTTTTGAACCATTAATCCAAAATATTTAAAACAATTCCTCGTTAGTAGGTTTTTAGTCACTCTCATCACCTTTGCTATCTATTTCTGAGTTATTACTATATTTACATTTCATATTCAGTCTTTGTCAGACTAAATCTAAAACCTTAACCTTCCAAATTTTCTCCCTGAACTTCCAACTTAGCGTAGCGCCTTCTCCTGTTGCAAAGATACGTCATTAAAGCATTCACCAATCTGCTCTTTCTCAACCCATTTAACAATTTGCCCTTAGGGCTTTACTATAATCTAATAAACCCAAAAATTCCCTACTTCCCCCATATATTTCAAGCCTCCACTTGGACACCAATTGATCAAACTATCTTCCTTATCTTAGTAGTCTTCAATACTTCTTTTAACTTCCTCTCTTCCAATACATCAATAAGAAGAGCAATTTAGATCACTTCATGGTATTCTCCTTAAGAACTATGTTATTCTCCCTATCTCCATTAGATAAGTTGTGGAAATAACACAATCTTTATTTGATATGTTATTTGCAAAATGAAACAACAAATTCCTTGCTGCACTTGGTTCAAATCTTTTGCTACTTTAGCTAGTCTAAAGATATCCTTTTCTACCACTTTCTGTTAAGTAGATTACACAAGTTCTCACATACCTTAAACTTTATCTCCCTAACCATCTGTTTTGCTTTTTGTTTTTTTTTTTTTTTTTTTGTGTCACATTTTCGCCCTATCTACTTCTTACTTTTATAAACTTATGCATCGTCTTCTAATTTATAAAAGAAACTCTCTTAGTTTCACCCAGACCTGGACTTCTATGCACCACCAGTGAGCTTCTTTTAGGCATGGTATACTCCTTTCTAATTCCCCTATAATCTACTTAAGTACTCTTCGAATGCAATTCGTCATAACATCTCACATCTTATAGCACCACTACTGAGCTTCTTTTTGGCATTGTATACTCCTTTCTGATTCCCCTCCCTCAAAGCTACTTAGCTACTCTTCATATGCAATTAGTCATAGCATTCCACATCTTATAGCTACTTCTCTTCTAGACCCTAAGTGAATTCTTTTAATATCGTATCTCTAAAGACTTTTCTTGTCACCCTTTAAGTACCACCACTTATTTTACTTGATCCTCTTACTCTCCCATTTCTTAATATGCAAATTCATAACAAACTATGTTACGTATTCAAGCTTTTCCAAAGCATGATTTTGAAGTCCTTACAATACAAGCGCTCTTCTTCTCGGGATAAAATAGTCAATTTAAGTTTTTGATCAACTATTCCTGTGGGATCAACTCCCATTTCATGAAAAGTTTGCTAACCACAACGAAAGTAGTATCCTTTCCTTCATTTCTTTCCAAAATCTCTATGCATGCTTGTGTATAAGTTTGCATAGCATCCAACACCGCCACTTAGATCCCCATCTATTAAAACCAACTCTATGTGGAATCTGTTGGATTATCGTGTCCAACTCCTCCTAGCATTGCCCTTTTAATTGCTTAATAGCCCCACTTGGAATGCATATGC
The DNA here is from genome assembly GCA_028571085.2 of Nepenthes alata. NCBI lineage: Eukaryota > Viridiplantae > Streptophyta > Magnoliopsida > Caryophyllales > Nepenthaceae > Nepenthes > Nepenthes alata. The sequence continues at coordinate 14,015 of JAOVVI020001722.1, forward strand.
ACTAATCTTCTCCTAGCACCATTTTAATAGTTATAATTACATCTTCACTTCTCCTCACACTCATGACATTCTCTTTTGATTTTATCGACAATTATGCCGACTCTATTCCTAACACTACCCTTCCCATAGTATCATAATTTACAACTAACCCTTGCTATATCCTTGGCTTTCTCCACCACCCAATTCACTATCGTGGAAACGCTATATTGATCATAGTTCAAGCAACCTCCATAAGCTTAAAAGTACCAATACTCTAAATCTCACATCGAATCTTTCATATATGAAGAAAAGGTACAATCTACTAACCACATGTATAGCTGCCACTTGGGAACAGTAGAGAGGGGAACGGCAGAGAAGTCTTGCACCAGTAGGACTTAATTTTAAGGACTCAAGGAAAGCACGTTGCTTTTTTGAACACCTCTTTAAGTACTTTGAGTGAAATGTTGTTGTTAAAGAAGAGCATCCAATGTAGCTTTTGTAACTTCTGATACCCACCGGTCGAAATCTCTTGTCCAAAGGCTCTTGAACCACGTAATAATAACATCTTACTAGTTAAAATCTTATTTCTCAGCACAAGTTACCACCTTGTGAAGGCAAAGACTTAATTTTTTCATCCTTATAAAAGATAATTTCAAGTACAAATAAACACTACTATAGATAACTAGCACCTAAAAATATAATATTTTTTACAAAATTAAAAAAGGACCACCCAGTACACAAGTATCTCACATCATGAGATTTGACAATGGTCAAATGTATGTTTGGTTGTTTCTGTAGTTTAGACAAGTGCTCTCAAGATCACAATAAAGTAGCCTTACTATTATACCAAGACTCACACTATTTTACAAACACAAAGTAAAATAAAATGAAAACTTAGATAGGCTGAAACCCTCTTAAACACAGATTTCTAAGTACGAGTAAACACTCTTTCACAACATCTTACATTGAAGAGATCAGACCAGCTCAAGTAAACATGGTTATCCATCATATAGAAATCTCACAAACTTACCGATTTCCTCCACTTAATGGGCAGCAATTTCTGAGGGAACATGCACGAACACCTTCTTGCTTTTCTGTGTTGCATTGTGTAACAACATTCATATAAAAATCATATCCAAGCTGCAGAGTGGCATTCCCAAGAAGTCCAGCTATAAAGGCACCATCTAAGTTCTTTTCCAATTCCACTTCATCATAAAAATTTAGAGAATTGTATTATTCCTCTTCAACATTAACACACACACACACACACACACAGAGAGAGAGAGAGAGAGAGAGAGAACTGTATTATTCATTGTGAACAATAAAACAAAAGACCTACCAGATAATTTGCATTTCTATATTATTTTAGAGAAAATACCCACTGAACAGAAGAATTACGTTCAGAATTGGGGAACATGAGTTCCTACCTCTTCAACAGCATAATAAGCTTTGGTAGGTATCCCCCAGCTCTATAGATTGGGCATCAATTATGACCAAGACAGGATTTGGAACATAGCTGGAACACAAACAAGTAATGTGAAAACTAGGGTTTGGAAGAAGAAATAGTCGCACAAAAAATAAAGCTAGCAGTAAGAAGAACGTGCAACTTCAATCCAGGAAGACACTCGCAGTGAACCACATTTTACAATTGTGAGACATTTTTTTTTTCTTACCGCATGTCTGATATTTTCTTTTTCTTTTTTTGTTCCTTTTATTATGAGGGAGGGGGAATAGTCTGAACAACACATCTTTCATTATATGATAAACTGGTCCCCAAATTGTAAATGGCTCATCATATAACATAAACCTTCACTGCCATGTCTAACTCATTCTGCAGTTACTCCCTAACAATATCTAGTAAGGATAAAAATCCTATCCAATATCCTTGAACATGTTAATTCTTAAAATGGGAATGACTAACATATGAGCTATTAAATATTCTCCTGGAGAAAATTTTAGATGCAGCTAGTTTTAAATTTTAACTTATCAGAATAGCATGGATGGTGGACGAAACACACTCATTAATCTACAAGGCATGCTCATACAAACTCAGGAGAGAAAAAGAAACTAAGTTCTAACTAAATTCAATTATTCTTATGTGGTCTACAAGTAAATATAGGAGAAACTGCATTGCAAGCCATCTACATGCCATTTCAAAAAGTGACCTGGTCAGTGACTCAATTGCCATTTTGATAGTGACAAGGTCAGTGACTCAATGTGCCGACAAGCTTGTGAAGGTCATAGAGTGATGTGTGGTGGCACAGACTCACTTTTACTCACCGATCACAACACGTAGCAAGGACCACATGACAAGCATGATGGTGTCACTAGTGTAAGGGGATGATGTGAGGCGGCCCCAAGTAGTTTTGTTGATGAGCAGAGATAGAGTGTTGATTATGGCAAAGGCCACATGACAAGTAGAAGTGGATGTTCTTGGGACTGCAGTGTAGAAACTACTAGTTGATGCCAAGTGGGGCTTATGAGAAGCATGTGTGTTGGTTGTGTTCAACTGAAATCCCCACGCCTCAATATGTGCAAGGCATGTCGTATAGGGGACATTCTAACTAGATGGGTTCAAAAGCAACTGGTTTGGTGTTTGCTTTAGATATGCCACTGAGAAAGCTGGCAATTTTTTATGTTTACTCCTAAAATAGCCATAGAAGCACATAACCCTCTCCACCACTCGCAGTTCGCTCCAGTGCATGGGGTACTAGACAACCGTGAGCAACCTAGTGATGGGCCTTAAGCACGACATGAGTGCAGTCTAAGGTCTCCATGAAGTCTGTTACCAAGTGGAAACTACCCAGCAAGGCCAAAAGGCTTGGTACTATAGGCAGATGCTGCAAAGGAGATTGCTATCATAGGTCAACCTTGTGGGGCACAACATCCTCTGATGTCTTGAGGGATAGTAAAAGCCTCAAGCGATATACCTTGAAGCCAACATGAGCTTGTGGCGAAGAGACCTATCACTCACAAAGCTATTGTGACATGGTTAATGGAATGGGGAACACCACACAATTGTGGGCTAGAGATCAAGGCTACTAAGTATGTTACCAGTCAAGCATAAGGCGTTATCATGGTTGGTGACATCTGCGTCATGAGGTTGAGTTGACTTAACAAGTTTCATGCGTACTACTTGAGAGAGACCTGGAGATCATGATTAACAACTTCATGTCTTGCACAAGTGGTACATGCTAGTATGCTAGTAAGTTTAAGTTGTTAATAGGATGCAAGGATGTTCCAAAAGTGGATGTGTGTGGCAATGGCATGCTATAGGCCAATGATGGTAAGGACCCGCATATCATCAAGACATGGCAACATTAGAACACTGATTTATCAAGGAACAATTCTAACGAGGTCCGTGTTCTGCTTGGTGATGATTAACGAGCTTAATGCTAGGGAGTAACTAATATACCAATAGTTGCTTGACAAGGAAATGTAGGAGCATCAAGTTTTAGTGAATGATGAACGACTCCTGGAGAGGAATTCAATTTAAAAGCCGTGCATGACTAGGAGTTGGGAAATATTGGGACCAGTCCGCCAAAACCTTGTCGCAATCAAAGTTAAAAATAGATCTCTAGAAGGATAATCACTCAACCCTTTGTTTGAATTCTTAATGAAGCAAAAATAATATGAAATAATCACCAATAAAAATGAAGAACACAAACTTTTGTGGAAACCCTTATGAATGAAGGGTTAAAATCATTTTTAATATAAGTGCATTGATTACGATAAAATAGCCAAAACACCTTTGAATTTACCACAAAGTTATGGTAAATCGATCAAAGATCACTATAAGAAAAAAATGGAAAGAAATCACAAGTACAAATGTCCTAAACAATGACTAGAGCATATACCCAAAGATGATGAAAAAAGAAACAAAACTAAATGCCAAGGAATTTGCTGAAAATCTTCTTCTCTTCTTTCCTCTCTCTCAAATCATTGCTCAGAAGTGTTTTTTCATAACTCATACAATTACAACTCAAAACAGATAAAGAAATGTCTTAAAAATTGATATGGCATTAGAATGCCGGAGGTTGGAGCTCAAATGCCAACGCAAGTGGCTGACGTTCAAACGCCAATAAAAATTTCCCCGAAGTAATTCTACACACATGCACCCTTCATACACGCATCAGGCGTCCTCCATCCTGCTTTCCCGCCCCTTCATGTGTTCATCAAACGCAAACTCTTCTATTTTCCACACACATTTGTCCAACATGCGTGTATGACTCAGCTCTAACATAAGAACTTATGCACAAAATGGCATGAGACTCACAAGGAAATAACCCATCCCAACAAGAAGGCGACAAAGGTCTCAAACAACTTGTCGTCAACCTTGACTAAGAGGAGTCAGCGGTACTGCACATAACAATAGGGCTGTGGCACAAACAACAGGATGCAACATAAAGCAATCCATGAAAATGGCAGCACAGAGGAGAAAATTTAAAAAAGAAAAAAAAAACTGAACAAAATTAACCACATAAAGAGGATAATAATCAAGCTAGAGAAATCATAGAACTCAATGACAAAGCAAGAAAATTGAATAAGATGAAGCAGCGAAAAATGTAAGATCTATGATATCAAATGTGCAAAGGGGCAGCAAAGCAAGCACTGTTGCTTAAAAATAAGGGCAGTATCTTACTCATTAAGCAATCTGTGGACATCTAGATCATTTTCTCATAACTTGGGGCCCGTGCTATACCAACCTACCACATGCTCCTTTGCTGAAAATTAACAAAGTCCAGTCAACTATATCAGCAGATTGTATCCAAACTCAATGAGTGGGTAGACAAATAGCATGATGGGGTTTTTCTTATAGTATAAAATAAATCAATAAACAAAGATACCATTGATTCTCCTGAACATGTGGTTGAGAAACCAAATGCTGGGATCCTTGTCATCTTCTTCAAATGGAACTGCAGATTTTGTAACCAAAAGTTAAAATGAGGCATCGAAATAAGAATTTATATTTATTATAAAATGAAAAGTGAACAAAAAAAACTGATTTTCAGCCCACAAATTTCAGAGAATAACAATGAAGACTGCCTCTTTTCTTATTTAAAGGTGGAGTTGGCACTCTACCTTAACATGTGGACACAAACCTTCTGTACTTTCAAAATACAAATACACTTCCAATATGCTAATGCCTTATGTGCATAAGCTAATGGAGTGGGAAGACCAATTGCACAGATGCACTTACTACCATGAGGCAGAAATTTTCATATGTTTTTGGAAATGAATATACAAGCTACCTGATAGAGGAGAGAAGATAAAAATCAGTGAGCCTAATGTGGAGATTATTACTCAAAAAGATTTATTACAAATGGAAGCCCGTGCACTGTTTGGGTGTGCAAAAAATGGGGCCATACTGCTGAGGTTTGCTGAAGTACAACGTAAATATGGTGATAGGTCTAGAGTTCAAAAGCCGGGGACAGAAGTTGCAGTGGAAACAGATCAAAAGGTTATTGATAAAGCTGAAATAACCAATGCAGATAAAAACGGTTGAGAAGAAGCCAAGAGGAGTGCAAAAACCTACAATCCGAAATTGAACCTCATGCAAATAAAGTGGACAACTCTTTTTTCTCATACTGCAGACAAAAAATCAATGTAAAGGAGGGGTGATTGAAGATGTGAAAAATATATACTTAAGTTCTTGCAATTTTAAGAGGATATATTTCTTATACAGTACTTGTTAATTACTTGGTCGCATCTAGCCTTCATGTTGCCTTTGTGTGAAGTATTACCAACCTCCATTGTATAAGATCATAAGCAGAGTAAAGTTGGACATTTAAATTTCTAAAATGTGCAGGGAAAATGCAACTCATACCAGCTGCACTGTTTAGCATACAGCCATATCGGACTCAATTGTCCAGTTTGCAGAAGTCATTTATGTGATTGAAGCAGTGTACCAAAGGTTTCATATTGCTCATCTTCCCTAAAGAAGTCATATATGTGATCAAAGCAGTGTGCCAAATGTTTCTTTGGTCTGGTGTGCAGATGAGTAACCATAAATGCCTTGTGGCTTGGAATAATGTTTGCAAATGATAAAAGACAGTCTTGGTCTTATGCCTTATAATTATGAAATTTTGTAGCATTGCAAAGAAAATGTGGAACATTGCTTCCAAAGCTGACAGCTCGTGGGTAAAATGGGTTGAAAGAAAGAACTGTGGGAAGCCCAGAAAAAGAAAACTGGGTACTGGGTCATGAAAAAAATTAATTGACACCAGAGAATTTCTTGAAGCTGCTATTTTAATATGAGATGGCATTGTGAAATGGATGTCAGTCCAACTGCAAAATTTTATATGGCCTCAGTTTATAATTTCCTACAGCAAAGCTCTGGAAAAGTCCACTGGTGAAAAACAGTATAGAGCAGAGGTAGTCTACCAAGATTTAGCTTTGCTTGCTGGCTCACGATACTCCACAGGCTCTTAAAAGATATATACTAACTTAGCAGGATGTAATGACTTTCATATATCTGTGTTTTATGAAATCACAATGCTAAAATCCAAAATATTCCAATACGAATTTCCTTAACAGTTGATACTTCTGCTTTTAAGAATGTCCAGCAACAATCCAGCAATTGGGAAGACAAGCACATGCTGTACTGGTTCATAAAAGGTGTCAAAATACAGCAAAAGATCTACGTTTCAGCAACAGTATATACTTTCAGCAGAAAAGACACTTAGAGAGTTTTCAAAATAAGAGCAGAGATATGTAGGACAACCCTACCATTATCGGCTCGGATGTTTTCTTACCTATTTGTCTGCTGAAGGCTTTCTAGTTATGTTTAGAGTATACATTTGACAAAACTACCGAACCTCTGGTCTTACTCCCAAACCATCAGGATGGTCATCCTGCTCATTGCTAGAGCAAGAAAAATAATTAACCAAGTTTTTTTGGTTCAACTTCTCCCCATATCCATATCTAACATGCTATTTTTTGAACTGATGCAATTATTATTGATACTGTTAACAATACATTGGGAAAATTGAAGTGATGTATACCATTCTAGGGTCTGTCCTGGAGACATCCACAAGTTTTCTTAACATGCCACCAAATCAGTTAAGAAACTTTGCAAATAAATTTCAGACCTCATAATCTGAAACCCTAACCAAAAGGTCAAACCCAACTCAGCATCCAAACCAAACAAACAGCAACATATAGTAAATTAAGCCCTAAAATCACCAAGAAGGAAGCAAAAACCCTAAGGTATGTCTGGATGTAGAATTTGGGGATGGAATTTATGCGGATTTGAAATATTAAAACCACAGGATTTTCAAATTTCCATGTTGGGCCTGTGAGAGGAAGAATTTAATATTTTCTAACCACAGCTTCCAGAAATGTGAAGGGCACAAACCCTCGTTGCAAATTCAGCATGAATAGGTTATTTCATAATTCCAAAATGGTTACACTTTTAAGTACTGAAGTAAATGAATAGCTTCTGACAAAATTTTCCATAAGAACTTTGTAGATGCACAGTCACCATAAACATCATGTGAAGAAAATGTAAGAAGTGGCTCCAACATTAGGAATATTAACAAAGAAGTAGGGATATGAAGATCCTTTACATCCTCATTTCCCTACAATGGGGAGATCATAAGCAACCACTTTTTGAGAAAGCTAATACATTGATCACAATTGTCATAAGTGGCATTTGAAAGAAAATATTTCTTTGCCAATCTCACCTGATATAACAACCATTATCATGAGCAGACAGATCTAAATAGAAGGGAGAGGATGGAGGGAGAAAGAGAGAAATGAATGCATTGGCGATGATCCTTGGGCATTAATGAAGTCATTGATTATGTCAATAATGCATCTTCAAAACAGCTTATCCGTTTCAAGCTTCAGAATCATTTTAGCTTTGATACAGGTCCATCGCACCAATAATTTAGATTGTCTAAAAGGTTAGAAGAAATGAGCCATACTAAGAATTGAAATGGATCTGTGCGTTTTCCAGTAAGTTTTGATACTACCAATGAATTTTAACATTGTAAATTTTGAATTTTGATGAGAATCAATAATTTTAAATTACAGATTCTTGATATTTTAGAATTATCCTATCCAAAAAAAATTCACAATTCTAAACAATGCCACTAAAAAGCAAGGATTCTACAAGTCGAACAAGCCAAATGGCCAAATTACAAAAGGAGATTATAACTATATCCAAAGCAATGAGACAAATAATAGGGTGATGGAACCAAACAAACCCAAACAACAAAATGTAGCGCCCCAAGTAAAACTAAACCCATATTATCCACTGAGAAAGAAACCTCAAACCCTAAATATAGCAAAATTTCTCCAAATAACAAGACACCAGGGTTCCGTAATTTCAAGAAACCAAATATATCAACCAGCAACAAGCATCAAAGCCTTAGATCAAAACTTAAGAAACAGTGAATATCGTTATTGAGAGAGAGGGAAAATTACGGGCGCAGCTGTTGGAGACATCGACAGTTCCCTTAAAAGAGCTGCCAAGCAAGACGCCGACCACGCGCTTTCGAGTGTCGCGAGCGACTCGGTGGTAGTGATCGACGATGCTAAGAAGCAAAAGCGGATGAACTATAACCTTCTCCACTAGTCGCAATGATATCTGCTGCGTTTTTATCACGTCCATCTGCCAAATTCAATAATCACTAATAACAAATTTGCTTCAACGTTCGACTTCAGCTACTCTTCCTCTACTTCGACTACTTCAATGGAGCTACACACGCCAATCTCTCTTCTCCGCCTTTCTTCTCATCTGCCCGCCTTTTCTTACTGCTGAAGGCTAGTCGGTTTATTTCAAACTGGAGCATCATTAATAATCAAACAATATATTAAGATTAGATTTTTATTAAATCAAAATAAATTGTCAAAATTGTTAATATATGGAGTGATTTGATTTATACAATCTATATGATTTTTTGTATTAAATATATTACTGTAAAAAAAGTTGGCTTAATTGTATACATCAGATTGAGAGTTAATGTAATAATCAATAATATTAACATAATAAAATATCTCAAATTTATTGTAAAATGAGATAATAAATAATAAAAATGAAATTAAAGAACTCCAAAACAATAATATAGGAACAATTTAATTATTAACCAAAACATATTTCAATGTCAAATTGAAACTTGGTCCATAATGCTAAAATGAAAAAAGATATATGGAGTCAGTCTCAAAGGAAGGCCGCACGTTTGTAGGAACATCACAATTATACAAAATCTCAGAGTTGTTTTGAGT
>JAOVVI020001723.1:0-23223 GCA_028571085.2 Nepenthes alata
CAATGTATAGACATATAGGGATATTTTCCCAAATTTGGAAATAAAGGTTTTGGGACCTCCCCAAATTTTGTTTCATGAGTTATCACTAATTTATTCATTTTCTAATCATATATTTGCATATATGAAGAACTATAGTCATTTTATCGAAACTAAATTTGATAAATATCTTTATAGGTTGTTGAAAATATACCTTAAAAGTTTTTATCTGTGCATATTTAATACTGACAAAACACTGATTTAAACTTCTAAGTACGTTTGAAAATATGGACTTTATCTTATATCTAGAACATCTATATTACGATATATCATCAATGTATAGACATATAGGGATATTTTCCCAAATTTGGAAATAAAGGTTTTGGGACCTCCCCAAATTTTGTTTCATGCCCGAGAGTAATCTCAACGTTAAGCATTTTTGATATTACACTTCGGCATACAAATAGCGAGAACAGGTGTTGTCCCATCGTAAACCTTACAGCCAACTGAAGAAGTCATATGCCGAAAGGGTGCTAGTAGATGATCTTGAAACAGAGGTATATAAATAAACCTGGTACTGGAGAACTTGTTCATAGAGGCAAAGGGTCACGGCCAAATTTTTATAAGCTCATAAGACCATGCACCATGCGTCATGCCCATGCCCATGCCCATGCCCATCAGAATTGAAGGCACAAGCCTAGTGAAAACCGGATAGATACTGGGACACAAATCAGGTTGAAAGTAACAATGTCGAGTTCATAAAGTAACAAAGTCACTAACAAGAGAGAAAGCACAAGTGAGAAATCGGTATCAACAAGATGACAATCAAGTATGAAGGAGAAGATCTGAATCAATTCCAGCGTATTGATGATCCTAAACCTTAAGCCTTAGCACTAGTTTACAATGAAAGGTCCAAATTTTCACCATCGGTAACAAATTTTTCTACACTACTAAAGACAAACTAAATTTAATTGAATTCATAAAAAATACAATACTAAAAAAATGTACAAAAATTTGCATGACTCATGTTGAATACCAACATCTTATCCCAGCTAAGCTATCAACATCCCTGTTGACTTGATCTTTGTTGTTGCTCTGATCTTCATCACTTTCTAAATTATTTCTTCAACTAATTCCTACTTATCTCCTTGATAGGTCTCCTCTTCCATTTCAATAGGACTTCTTTCTCCCTATTGATGTTGACACCTCCCATTCAACTATAATCTCTTCAACTTCTCACAATGGTGGTGGCTTATTCTTACACTAGCCCGCTAACAAAGATTGTGTGAAAGTTTTCCACATTGGGACGATAATATTTTTTGACAAATCACGTGGAAAACATGGTGGACCTTCATCCAATTTGGAGCACCTATCTTAGACAAGTCTTCCCCACTCGAGCAAGAATTTGACAGGGTCTTCACATTTTTGGAGAAGGCAATTGCCTATTGCTCTATAGAACCGCATTTGCTTTAGAAAAAGCTTCACCAACACAAAATCACCAACATTATACTATATAGACTGTCTCTTTTGTTCAGCCCAGTTCTTCATTAGATGAGATGCTTTCTCAAGTAGGCTTTTGTAATTTTCATGTTATACTTCCACCCCATATAGAGTGTGGGCATGAAGGCACTTCTTTTTGTAAGGCTCAGCCACGGTGTGTGGGAAAAGCAGTTTTTGGCCTGACACTATCTCAAAAAGACTTACTGTATTTGGATTTATTGCATCACTGGAACAGGGGGTACACGTTACACCATGATTTTTGAAGGTAGAGAACTTTTTAGTGCTAAAACAAATCTTAGCAGCATCAAGGATATTAACCTAGCCCTTTTGACTATCACTTACAAATGTTGTAGAATCTCCTTAAGTAGACTACTGAGCGTCTCCATGTGACTGTAGGTTTGTGGATAATAGCTTGATGAAATATTCATGTTTGATCGGAACAATCGAAAAGTTCTTACTAGAAGGCTCTAGTGAATCATGCATCTCTGTCACTTACAAAGCCTTAGAGAACACTCCAATATTGATGATGTGTTTGAAGAAAAAAGGTGTTGTCTCTGCTCCATAACAAGCTATCTCTACCAGCAGTAGCCATAAAAAACTTATACTCCTTCGTGAAGATCAATACATCATCAATCCAAAATCTTCGAATCTTGTCATCTCAAATGAGTTAAAGCACAATCACAATCATAAGATTCCTCATTAAATTTAGCTTCATTTGCTCCCTAATGTTCATGACAATACTATTCAATAAATGGTGGACCACATGACAATACTATTATCTAAATGGTGGGCTACTTGGGACATGGATGCCAGATCTTTCTCCAACTAATGGCATTTGTAGCTTGGTTGCAGCATCCAGCTTTGTGCACCCAACTTCAAGTTAAATTCTGCCAACAACTCTTGACATCAAGCATGCTTTTATGTTAGTTTCCTTTGTGTGAGAATTGTGGTTGGCCCTAGTTATTTGTCTTCATAACAAATTTGGAGCAGAGAAGACAGAGTATATTTCCTGAGACAATGCAGAATCACCAACAACTTCTCTTGAGGTGCACAATGTTGTTCTGCCTCATCTGATTTCTTGCTCTCGCATGCCACACTGGATGGCCTTCCTATAGAACAAATCCTCCAAGAGCAAAGTCTGGCATATTGTTTTCACCTCAAAGTGCTTGATAGCATATGAGAGGCCCAACGGTACACTATTTAGGTCCTCAAAGGCTTTCTAACATGCTTCCAAACAATCCCATTTTCCATCCTCCTTCAATACATCTGCCAGAAGTGTGGCTTTTCTCAAGTCCCCTTCTATGAATTACCAATAAGAAATTTGCATGACAAAGGAATGAGCACATTTCCCACACATATATGTACTTGCCACTCAATGATAGCTTGCACTTTCTTGGGCCAAATGTTTTGAGTAGCCATCCATACTTGAATTATATATCACAATGTCACCCAGGTACTCCACAACAAACTTATCCAAGTACTCAATATACATAGTTCATTAGAGGACAAAACGTCGCAATGGTGTTGGTCAATCAAAAGTAAATAAAAAATTTTGAAATGAAACGAAAGGGAATCACTAGCCACTCAAAACATGCAAACCATGCATTTTTTAGCTTGTTGCCCACAGCAATCCTTACTTGACGAAAACCCCAACCTCAACTCAAACTTGGTCAAGTATTTTGTTTAACTAATTGAATAAAACCAATCAAGGAACAATATATTGGTTCTTTGCCATCAAAAAAATTTCTGAAACACAGTTTATGCAGAGGCATAAACTACCATCTTGCTTCTTCTCAAATTAAACAGGGGCATAGAGTGCTTTTGATGGGCAAATGACACCAGAGATGATCAACCAATCTATTCACTTCTTTAGTCTTTCATTTAGCTAAGGACACTACTTTACCCTTACCCTTCTTCACAGGTATTCACTTCTATTCAGGGAACAAAAGTTGTTCATCAAACATGGACTTTCACACATCATCAACAATGAGTTCAAATGGGGTATGGGTACTCCCCTCGTCACATTGAAGTACATTCCTTGTGATGTAATGAGGAGGGAAAAAGTAGAGAGAAGAATAATAGAAAGGTAAAAACAAGAATAAATACTAGAGGGGTAAAGACAAGAAAGAGATCAAACCAAGGGAGAGAGGAGAAGGAAGTCACGAATAGCCAATTGCATTCAATTTCTCAAATATTCATTCATCAATCTCTCATTAATAATTAGAGCATAGGGTCTTTATAAAGAAAAGTACTAGGCCTAAGATAATTTGATAACAAATTATTTATTACTAAAAATAAGGAATCACAATCACAATAAAATCAAATCAAATTATAATCTTACCTAATAAGTAAAACAAATAAAAGTTAATAAAATTGTAATATCTTCAAAATTTCAGAAAATATTTGATGTCCGCATCAATTCTCCCCGGATGCCTAGAACTCAACCCCGTCGAGTGAAACGTTAGTAATCAATACCCCAACCATAAGCTGAGCGGCTGTGCAACCCAGCGGCGACGGTGATAGACTCGTCCTTCTTAGGTGTTAAGCGGGTAACGCACAAGGACCTATCCTCCAACACACATCCTTCTTAGGAATGGGAAAACGATATTTCACGGTGATTTTATTAATTGCTCTACTATCAACGCACATCCTCTAAGACCCATCCTTCTTAGGTGTTAAGAGAGCGGGTACCGCACAAGGACTCATACTTCTCGAACGAATCCCTTGCGGAGGAGGTCTTCCACTTGTCTCTGGAGTTCAGCATGTTCAGTAGGATTCATCCTATAATGAGAGAGGTTCGGGAGTGACGCACCTGGAGCAAAATTAATGGCATGTTGAATTTCCCGTAAAGGTGATAAATTATTAGGGAAGTCCTCAGGGAAGACATCTTGAAAGCTTTGGAGAATTTGATGGGCCTCATTAGAAATTGGTATGAAAGAGTTCGAAAGGGTTTTGAGGACAATAACGGCGAACACAACTGACTCGCTGATAGCAACCCGTTCAAATGCTGTAAAACTAGTAATATGTAATCATTTGGTTGCTACCACAGTCCTCTCTTTGTTGGGAGTTGACGGTTTTGGGGGTAGGGGGGTAGGGGCGAATCTTCTTTCCCTTGTGAATAAAGGAGTAGGAATTAGAACGACCTTAGATTGTCACATCCAAGTCATAGAGCCAAGGGCGCCCAAAAATGACATAATCCACGTCCATTGGGATAACGTTACACCAAATGTAGTCTTTGTATTCTAAAAATTAAATGGGTATAAGATAATGTTCTTTAACGGATATAGAAAATATGTCAATCCAAGAGACGTATGGACTACAGTGTGGAACCGTCTTTAAACCCAAATGAGAGATAGTGTTAGCGGAAACCGCATTGATACAACTACCGCTATCCACGATTACCTTACAAGCCTTCTCATTTCCTTTAATATAAGTGTGAAAGATAGCGTGACGACGCAAATCATCAGCCTCTTTGGATTGAGTCAAGGTGTATCGCACAACACCCAAAAATAATGTATCGAGGAACGAAGAACGAAAGTCTAGACTGGAGGGAGTAGGCCGAATGCAGCTTACAAATGTGTCAATGTCATCATCATGCAAGTCATCAAACTCCTCTAACTTGGGTTCATAGACTTGTTCTTCAAGAGGTTCCTCATTGATTTCATTTTGTCTGTCAATTACTAAAACTTTATTCGGATATTTAGAAGAAATATGCTCAAAACCTTTACAGTTGAAGCACTGTAATTGAGAATTTCTTTTTGGGGCTTCAACATCCTTTCCTCGGGCTTCCCTTGTAGGGACAACGGTGGAAGGAGGGGTTCCTAAGATAGACTTAGAATTGGTGGCAGGAGTGTGCACTATGGGTTGACAGTAGGGTGTCCTGGTGACTAATTCAAAGTCTCGAACAAGATTATACACATGGTCCAAAGTAGTGACTCCATGGAGGACAAGTTCTCTCATAAGCTCCTCGTGTAGACCTTGCCGAAACCTACTCAATGTCATGGCCTCGTTCTCAATGATGTGACATCTCGTTCAAAAATCATCGAATTGAGTCACATACTCAGTGACGGATTGATTACCCTGTCGAAGGGCATTCCACTAATCGAGTAAGTTGTTACAATAGTAACGAGGTAAATACTTCTCTTGAAGGCGTCGTTTCATTTCAGCCCAACTCCGAACAGGGGCGGCTTGACGCCTAATTAGAAGGTCCTCAACACTTTCCCAAAATATTTGGGCATTTTTGGTCAACTTAATGCTGACAAATTAAACTCTCCTGTCTTCTTGACACGCTATACCATTCAAAGAAACGATCCATATCTCGAACCCATTGAGTAAAAACTCGAGGGTCCAAGCAGCCGTCAAAAGTAGGCGCATCCAATTTGATATTTTTGAAGAGGTGGTCATCCAGATCCTGCTCTTGATCAAAGTATCTAGGCTTGTAATCGTGTCTACAATGGTTCATCTGTTGTGCCTTTGTCGGTGAGCCTTGTTATGTGATACATCAGAGTTTTCAGCATCTGATGAGTGAGGCCCTAGTTCTAAAGCGACAACTCGATTTGCAAGATCCAAATTGGTTTGACGAGTTGTAGTCAGCTCAGTTTGAATGGCCCTCAGGTGGTCTTGCAATTGTTGTTAGAAAGCTAATTGGACTAATTGTTGACTCAGAGTTTCAAATTGATTAGAATCCATGGTTAGATCAGGGATATTATGGGGGATAATCCAACCGCTTCACAAGTGCATACAACACTAATACAACTAACGAGGTGGAGATCAATAAACAATTGAGACGATCTGAATCAATCAATTTTTTTTTGTGTGATTTGTATGGTTTAGATCATGCAAACTAGTATCGCTGATCTATTAAAATGATAAAGCGAGAATCAATTGCAATAAAGGTGTATCAAAGGTAGTATGAGGTTTTTTTTTGTATTTTTTGTTTTTGACAATAAAATAGCACACACAGATAAAACTAAAAATTATTAAAGATAAACAAAATATACTACTCAAAAGAAGAGGGAACAAGCACACCTGGAGATGACTAGACCAGCTTGTGGGTCTGGGTGGGGTTTGGCGTGGCGGCTATTGGAGTGGTGGCGGTCAGTGGCGACGTGGAGGATGGCTTGTGGCGGCGGCTTGTTCTGCCTCTTGCTACGGCGGTGGCACCGGCTTAGTCGGTGGGGAGTGTTGCGTTGTGTGTTTCTGTCTCGTTGATTGCTCTGTTTCTTTGCTTCTTCTGCTACTTCTGCTTTTCTTTTTGTTTGACAGAGGCGGGCACGAGAACAAAAATCACAACTTTTTTTTCACAAACAGAACACCTTATCAGAGGCGATGCTCAACAAAAACCACTTTCTTTTTTTTTCTACGAAGGTAGAAACAAACATTTTTTTTGACAATATAAGAGGAGGCGATGGTGGTGGAGAGGGACCGGAAGATGCACAGTAAGGCCTTTGGAGGGTGGCCAATGGGTAGTGGGACAACAAGTGGCGGAGTTAGTGATGCTGCTGGTTGCACGAGACGAATGTGGCTGATTATTGGGTGCGGGATGGTGTTGTGGTTAGCGACAAAAGGATAGGAGTTTTATCTTTGATACTAATTTGATGTAGGGAGGATGGGAAAAGTAGAGAGAAGAATAATAGAAGGGTGAAGACAAGAATAAAGACAAGAATAAAAACTAGAGGGGTAAAGACAAGAAAGATATCAAACCAAGGGGGAGAGGGAAAGGAAGTCACGAATAGCCAATTGCATTCGATTTCTCAAACATTCATTCATCAATACCTCATCAATAATTAGAATATAGGGTCTTTATAAAAGAATGTACTAGGCCTAAGATAATTTGGTAACAAATTATCTATTACTAAAAATAAGAAATCACAATCACAATAAAATAAAATCAAATTATAATCTTGCCTAATAAGTAAAACAAATAAAAGTCAATAAAATTATAATATCTTCAAAATCTCATAAAATATTTAGAGACGTGCTCATGTAGGTGTCATTCTGGTCTGATTCAAACCATAACATAATCCCCTACATTGAATTCAATGTGTCTTCTATGTGAATCAGCGTGAAGTTTGTATGAAGTATTGCTTGCCTCTATTTGTTTATTGATCTTAATGTGTAAGTCATGAGGGTGTTATGTAAAAGTTTCGGCTGTCATGGACACACTGACATGTGGAGACATCAAGATAAGATCCAATGGTTTTCGGGGTTTGTAACCGTGCACAGCTTCAATTGGACTCATACCTAGGGATATATTGAAAGAACTATTTTATGCAAGTTGGGCAGTGGGAAGAATCAAGTCCCAATTTCTAATATACTCTTGGACTAGACACCGTAATAAATTACCTAAGCTCCGATTGATGACTTCAGTTTGACCATCTGTTTGAGGGTGGTATATAGTGAAAAATTTTAGTTTGGTACCAACCATGTGCCACAGGGTCCTCCAAAAATGGCTAGTAAAACGAACATCCCTATCAGAAACAATAGTCTTAGGAAAACCATATAGCTTGACAATCTCAGCAAAGTAAAGACGAGCAACTCAGCAAGTATTAGCAGTCTTGCTACAAGGAATGAAGTGGGCCATCTTAGAAAACCGATCCACAACGATAAAAATGGAATCATGCTTCTTAGGAGTACGTGGGAGCCCTAATACAAATTCTATACTTTCGTCCTGCCATGGACCATTAGGTACAGGTAGAGGGGTATAGAGGCCAGTGTTTTGCTTTGTGTGTTTGGCTAGTTGGCATGTTCGACAAGTACTGACAATCTTGGCCACATCTTTTTTCAAATTAGGCCAATAAAATTGTCGCTCAACCTCCTCAATTGTCTTATCATGTCCAAAATGGCCAGCTAAACCTCCGACATGAACTTCCCAAACTATGATGTTTCGGACAGATGTTTTCGGGATGCAAAGTTTATTAACTTGGAATAAGTATCCATCCTGAAGACGAAATCCGTCCGTGGTGTCCAAGTACCCACACCGTAAAGCGAGGAAGATTTTGCTAAAGTCAAGGCAGGACTCATATTCTTCCTTAAACCATTCAAGGCTAACAATTTTAACTTGAACAGCAGATAGTAAGGTCAAACAACTGCTCAAGGTATCAGCCATTTAATTCTCAACTCCTTTCTTGTGCTTAAAGACAAAAGAACAGGCTTATAAATACTCAATCTACCGACCGTGCCTATAATTTAATTTCTTCTGCGAGTTGAGGAACCGAAGAGCTTCATGATCCGAATAGAGAATAAACTCTTGAGGTAGTAAGTAATGGCGCCAATAGCATAGGGCTTGTACGACGACATACAACTCCTTATCATAAGTAGAGTATCGTCGCTTGACATCATTCAACTTTTCGCTAAAGTAGGTAATTGGGTGGTGTTTTTGACTAAGAACTCCTCCTATTCCTACACCTGACGCATCACACTCTACTTCAAACACCTTGAAGAAGTCAGGAAGGCACATGACAAGAGCTATTGTCATCCTTTCTTTGATGAGTTTGAAAGCTTTGGCAGGATGAGTTTGAAAGCTTTGGCAGCATCGAGAGACCAAGTAAAGTCGCCCTTCTTCATGCACTTAGTGAGGGGAGCCATAATTGTGCTAAAGCCCTTGATGAACCAACGATAGAATGTGGCCAAAGCGTAAAAACTTCGAACTTTATGAATGGATTTGGATTCCGGCTAATTTATGATTGCCTGGATCTTTGCGGGATCGGCAAATCCCGTCAGAAGAAACAATAAAGCTCAAGAAAGCTACTTTATTTGAGAAGAAGAAACATTTCTTAATGTTGGAAAACAAGCTTTCTTTACGAAGAGTAAGGCAAACTTGTGTGAGATGTTCCACATGTTGCTCTTTGGTCTTACTATAAATGAGGATATCATCAAAATAGACTACTAGGAACTGTCCCATGAAAAGCCGTAAAGTCTGGATCATGACTTTTATAAAAGTGCTTGGTGCGTTAGAGAGCCCAAAAGGCATGACCAACCATTCATAGAGGCCGTCCTTTGTCTTGAAAGCTGTTTTCCACTCATCCCTTAGACGAATTCTGATTTGGTGGTAACCACTCTTTAAATCTATTTTAGAAAAGATTGTGGCACCAGCCATCATATCTAACATGTCATCAAGCCTAAGAATGGGAAAACGATATTTCACGGTGATTTTATTAATTGTTCTACTATCAACACACATCCTCCAAAACCCATCCTTCTTAGGTGTTAAGAGAGCGGTACTGTACAAGGACTCATATTTCCTCAAATGAATCCCTTGCGGAGGAGTTCTTCTACTTGTCTCTGGAGTTCAGTATGTTCAGTAGGATTCATCCTATAATGAGGGAGGTTCGAGAGTGACGCACCTGGAGCGAAATCAATGGCATGTTGAATTTCCCGTAAATGTGGTAAGTAATTAGGGAGGTCCTCAGGGAAGACATCTTGAAAGCTTTGGAGAATTTGACGGGCCTCATTAGAAATTGGTATGGAAGAGTTCGGAAAGGTTTCGAGGACAATAACGGCAAACACAACTGACTTGCTAATAGCGGCCCGTCCAAACGCCATAGGACTAATAATATATAATCTTTTCGTTGCTACCACAGTCCTCTCTTTGTTGGAAGTCGTCAGTTTTGGCGATAGGGGGTAGAGGCGAATGTTCTTTCCCTTGTAAATAAAGGAGTAGGAATTAGAACGACATTAGATTGTCACATCCAAGTCATAGAGTCAAGGGTGCCCGAGAATGACATGACCCACGTCCATTGGGATAATGTCACACCAAATGTGGTCTTTGTATTTTAAAAATTGAATGGGTACAAGACAACATTCTTTAACGGATATAGAAGATGTGTCAATCTAAGGGACGCTGTATAGATTAGGGTGTGGAACCGCCTTTAACCCCAAACGAAAGATAGTGTTAGCGGAGACCGCATTGATACAACTATCGCTATCCACAATTACCTTACAAGCCTTCTTGTTCACTTTGATGTAAGTGTGAAAAATAGTGTGACAATGCCAATCACCAGTCTCTTTGGATTGTATCAAGGTGCATCGCACAACGCCTAGAAATGATGTATCGAGGAAGGAAGAACAAAAGTCTAGACTGAATGGAGTAGGCCGAATGCAGCTCACAAATGTATCAATGCCATCATCATGCAAGTTATCAAACTCCTCTAACTTGGGTTCATAGACTTGTTATTTAAGGGTTTCCTTATTTATTTTATTTTGTCCGTCAATTAATAGAGTTTTACTCGGACATTTAGAAGAAATATGTCCAAAACCTTTACAGTTGAAGCACTGTAATTGAGAATTTCTTTTTGGGGTTTCAACATCCTTTCCTCGGGCTTCCCTTGTAGGGACAATGGTGGAAGGAGGGGTTCCTAAGACAAACTTAGAATCGGTGGCAGGAGTGTGCACTATGGGTTGACGGTGGGGTGTTCTGGTGACTAATTCAAAGTCTCGGGTGACTCCACGGGGGACAAGTTCTCTCCTAAGCTCCTCATGTAGACATTGCCGGAACCTACTCAATGTCATAATCTCGTCCTCAATGATGTGACATCTCATTCGAAAATCATTGAATTGTGTCACATACTCAGTGACGGACTGATTACTCTGTCGAAGGGCATTCCACTGATCGAGTAAGTTGCTACAGTAGAAACGAGGTAAATACTTCTCTTGAAGGTGTCGTTTCATTTCAACCCAATTCCGAACAGGGGTGGCTTGACGCCTAATTAGGAGGTTTTCAACACTTTCCCAATATAATTGGGCATTTCTAGTCAACTTAAGGCTGACAAATTGAACTCTCCTATCTTCTGACACGCTATACCATTCAAAGAAATGATTCATATCTCGAACCCATTGAGTGAAAACTTGAGGGTCCAAGTAGCCGTCAAAAGAAGGGGTATCCAATTTGATATTTTTAAATAGGTGGTCATCCGGATCCTACTCTTGATCATAGTATCTAGGCCTATGATTGTGTCTACGTGGGGTTCGTCTGTTGTGTCTTTGTCGGTGAGCCTTGTTATGTAATACATCAGAGTTTTCAATATCTGATGAGTAAGATCCTAGTTCTAAAGTGACAACTCGATTTGCGAGATCCAAATTGGTTTGACGAGTCGTAGTCAGGTCAGTTTGAATGGCCCCCAGGTGGTCTTGCAATTGTTGTTGTTAAGATGCTAATTGGGCTAATTGTTGACTCAGAGTTTCAAATTGGTTAAAATCCATGATTAGGTCAAGGATATTATGGGGGATAATTCGACCGCTTCGCAAGTGCATACAACACCAATACAACTAACGGGGTGGAGATCAATAAACAATTGAGACTATCCGAATCAATCAAAACTTTTTTGTGAGATTTGTATGGTTTAGATCAATGCAAGCTAGTATCGCTAATCTATTAAAATGATAATACGAGAATCAATTGCAATAAAGGTGTATCAAAGGTAGTGTGAGGTTTTTTTTTTTACAATAAAATGGCACACGCAGATAAAACTAAAGACTATTAAAGATAAACAAAATATGCTACTCAAAAAAATATGGAACAAACCATCTGGAGATGATTGGACCAGCTTGTTGAGACTGCCTTGGAGATGATCTGACCAACTTGTTTGAGATTGGATGAGAATTGGCTACTGTTTGAATTTTATTTTTATCCTTTTTTTTCTCTCTTTTTTTTTCTTTCTTTTTTTTCCTCTCTTTTTTTTTTCTTTCTTTTTTTTTCCTGGCTACTATTTGCGATCTTGTTTTCTTTACCTTTCCTCAGCCACAACCTGCAGACACAGAGAAAGAGGGAGAAGAGAGGCGCGGTTGCTCAGTCCACGCGACGACCCTCTTAGGCGGCGGCTGCGACGACGTCGGTGACGACGATGAAGGCAACAACGACAGGGATGAAGGTGACGACGAAGACGAACGCAGGCAAAGAAGATACTGAGGAGAACGAATCTGATGAAGCGACGAAGACGAAGAAGAACGAGGGCAAAGACAAAGACAGAGAATAATGACGAAGATTCGGGACATCCTATTTGTGACTTCTCTTTCTACTCCCTTTGTTTTTTTTTTTTTCTGGAGGACGGTGGAGGCTAGGGTTTTGGGTTGGGCGGTGGAGGCTAGGTTTATCTGGTGGTGGTAAGATTTGGGTTAGGGTTAATTTTGGTTGGTGGTGGTGGAATGTGGGCTTTGGTTTGCGGTCAATTAGGGTTCTCTGGCGGTGTAGATAGTTGTTCTGGGTGGGGTTTGGCGTGGCGGCTATTGGAGTGGTGGTGGTCAGCGGCGACGTGGAGGATGGCTTGTGGTGGCGGCTTGTTCTGCCTCCTGCTGCGGCAGCTTGTTTTGCCTCTTGCTACGGCGGTGGCGTCGGTTTAGTCCACGGGGAGTGTTGCGTCATGTGTTTCTGCCTCGTTGATTGCTCGGTTTTTTTGCTTCTGCTATCTTTTTTTTCGTTTGACAGAGGGATGACACGAGAACAAAAATCACATCTTTTTTTTTTTCCGCAAACAGAACACCTAAACAGAGGTGGTGTTCAACAAAAACCACTCTTTTTTTTTTGATTTTTTTCTACGGAGACAGAAACAAACGTTAAGAGGCAGTGGTGGTGATGGACCGGCAGATGCACAGTAAAGCCTTGTAGGGTGGCCAACGGGTGGTGGGACAGCGGGCGGCGGAGTTAGTGATGTTACTGGTTGCACGGGATGAATGTGGCAGGTTGGACAGTGGATGGCGGTGCTAGTGGGGTGGTACCGATGCTGGTGGGGATGATGATGGTGCTGGAGGCAAAATGGTATGATTTTATCTCTAATATCAAATTGATGTAGGGAGGAGGAAAAAATTAGAGAGAAGTGCAATAGAGGGGTAGAGACAAAAACAAAGGCTAGAGGGGTAGAGACAAGAAAGAGATCAAACCAAGGGGGAAGGGGAAATGAAGTCACAATTGCTCAATTGCAATTAGTTTTTCAAACATTCATTCATCAATCAATAATCCAAAAAAATAGAGCATAGGATCTTTATAAAGAAAATACTATGCTAAAAATAAAAAATCACAATAAAATAAAATCACAATAAAACGCAATAAAATTAAACTAAAATCTTGTCCAATAAGGAAAACAAATAAAAGGCCATAAAATCATAATATCTTCTAAAATCTTCTTGGAATATTTGATGTGATGTCCGCATCACTTGCGCTCAATGCCAAGGAGAGAGTAGGGGAGGATTATTGATAGGCTCTGTCAGCTGCACAGCAGGCCATAGTAGCGGAGTCCTAGGTTTGTGAGTTTGCCCAACAGATTTCCATTTCCTAGTCTTGTTACATTTGGGATAAGCAGAAGTGGGTTGGCATGGATGAGCTGGGTGTCATGCTGAAGTCTGAGGTTAGAGCAGGGTTTTCAGGCATGCAAGTAGCTCATGGATCAATTGGAACCTGGTGTGCGGGTGGGTCATATTGACATTCAAAACTTGGTTGCAGTTGATGCCTTTGGCTTTAGTGAGAGGAAGATCCGTACTCTGTGTGACCTAGCCAATCTGCCTTCTGAGGTGCTAGTTGGGCACTGCCCCGTCAGGAGAGCGTTTGGTGCTTGTTTATAATTTTTACAGTTCGCTTCTTTTTTTATACAATATTTCTGATTTTGCAATATTTTATATGATGCCGCTTATTTACTTTTTTACCCTTTCCCGTGTATTGTTTGGAGCCCACGTGTACCCCTTTCTAAGGGTTGATTGGCCGTGGGATGCTCTTAAAGGACCGGTGTGAGCCTAGCTAAGCCATCCGGCAGTCTTTGCCATTAGTCATGCATCATGCTGTGGTTGATAGGGCTTGGCTTGCTCGTGGGGCACTATATCCTTCCACATGTCAACGTGTTTTTCCCTGACGTTTTGATGGCCCCTTGCATCTGTGGGGCCTTATGGGTTGCTTTGGATTTGTATTCATGTCGATCGGTTAGCAATCCCGTCACCTTTGTGGACTATAGATGAAAATATCGATATTGTTATTGTTTGCGATTATGTCAGTATCGGATATATCACTCATTCGTATTGGCATCGTATGTATTGGATAGAAAATAATTTTGAAATCGTAAGATAACAGGGCTGTATCCGTCAATATTTTGGATATCGGACGATGTATTGGTTATGTCGGCCGATATGAAAACATATTAAGATATTGTCGCAATATTAGGAAATATCTGAATAGTTGGCGTGTATTTTTTATGACACTGGAATGAAGCATCGTCGCCAGCTCCATAAACAGGTCCCAGTGTATACTTGACTCAGGGTCAACCAGGCTACAATTGGGTAATGAGGGTCATGACAATATGTACAACAAATAACACACCGATATTAATAGCAAATTATACTAACCCATGAGAAAGAATTAGAGAATGTGTATATACCAACACAAGCATGCAAGGGCATGGACCTGCAGCATCAAGTACAAACTACTTACACATTATAATATAATAGACAATGCAAAGCACGTAAAAGCAGCACATGTCAGGCCATCATTACATTATAACAAACAATGCAAGCACATAAGGGGTGTATACAGGCTGTCTTGGAGTACACAAGCATAGAATATCATTAGAATCATTATGCAAATACATAGAGGTTCACAGGTCGGGCTGCATTTGGCCATGGGGCCAAGTCCGGTGTGTTTGCAGGCAAGGCCAGCCCAGGTGAGGGCCTGGACTTCCTAATCATCATTCTGCCTGCTGTGCACTATTCCAAATGCAATCCTGTACAAGGTGAGGAGAGGACGGGGTTCCTACTGATAATATTTCTTCAAGCGAATTGCATTTCACATCTGTGGCACCAGTTTTCCAAACTTGGTTCGTAGCTTGTAAGTTCCATCCCTGACTTTTGAGGGAACAATGAACAGACTGTCTCATATGGGAGATAACTTGTTGCGGTTAACTAATTTTTTGATGGCCTCTATATTCCGGAGGACCAAATCGCCTACTTCAAATGCTCTGGTCTTTACGTTCTTTTGAAATATCTGGTGATCCGCTGCTGGTAGGCCTTGGTCCGGATGAACTTTACATCCCATGCATCCTCTAACAAGTCAAGATGCTGTCTAAGAATTTCATCATTCTGTGTGGGATTATAACTGATTGTTTAAGGATTGGGTAGCCCGATCTCAGCAAGTATGATGGCTTCCACCCCAAAGAATAAGTTGTACATGGTTTCCTCAGTTGTGGCTCTTGGTGTGGTTTGATAAGCTCAAAGTACATCGGGAAGCTCATCCACCCACGTCCCACTGGCCTTGTCTAATCTAGCATGTAATCCATTGAGAATGGTTCAATTAGTTAACTCCATTTTCCCATTTGCCTGCGGTTAGGAGACTAAGGTATGGATGAGTGTAATTTTTAGTCCTTCACAGTATCATATGAATGCTTTATGTGAGAATTGGGTTCCATTATCTGTGATTAATACTTTTGGTATCCCAAATCAACACACTATATTCTTAGGAATTCTATAGTGTTATGCTCAGTGATCCCGACAATGGGATTTGCTTTAACCTACTTAGTAAAATGGTTGATCTAGATTATTGTTGACTTGTGCTGTTTGGAGGCTATCGGAAAAGGTCCCAATATATCCAGCCCCCACTATGCAAATGGCCATGGGCTTTGTAGTGGGTTTAGCTTGGTCGGTGGGAGTGTGTAGCAATGATCAAGAATTCTTTGTTACTTTATAAATTTATAGGGAAAGGGGTTTAGGAATTCGACGAAATAGAGGAAGAACTGAGAAGAAGTAAAGGTCAAAGAAAGTAGAACACGGCCACTGAACTGATGCTAAAGAAGCAGACAGGTTGAAACCACATTCTCAACGTCCAATTTGATTACATTAGTTTCTTAGCAATTTTTATACTAGCTAATGTACAGACTACCTTGAATCTTGTCCACACGACTAATACCTGACTAATACATCTTTTAACTGCTTTGGCGCCTAACCAAGAAGCTGTTACAACACGTGTCATTTCTGTTACATTGGCTGTTAACTGACTGACAACAATTGTGCTTTCTACTTCTTAATTCTTTATGGACTGTTTCTGTATTCATCCGGGCTGTGATTGCTTCTGTAAATCACTGTTTGGCCTTGCTGATCTTCTATTGGTTGAGCTGGAATTGACTTCCCTTGATTGTTGAGTTTACTTGCATTGCTATCCCTCATCATTTAAGTGCTACTCTGGTTGTGTAACTTGATATCTGAGTATATGTCCTCCATGATTATGTAACAGATACCCTCCCCTTAACCTCATTCTTGGCCACAAGAATGGAAAGAGGGAAACTGTTTTGTGATAAAAGAACAGTTTTCCCACTTGGCCACTGATACATCTATGTTAGTCTGCTGAATAAGCCACTGTGTCACTAGAGAGGAATCTGTATTCGCAGTTCTAGTGGACAGGATATGCAATGGCTCCAAAAATGAATTTTGATCAGTGATCACGGGCGGAGTTTGCTTGGGACAATGATGATTTCCGATGTACTTCTTGAGGAATGAAACATGGAAAATAGGATGATTCTTGCATTTCAGGGATCTTGTAAGTCTATAGGTTGCTCTCTGATCTTGGCTTCAGTTGAAAAGTGTCCATAGTACTTGGAAGCCAACTTTAATGATTTTCTGAGAGCTAGAGAGTTTATCCAATAAGGCTGTAGCTTGAGATGAATCATCGTACCCACTTCAAGGGATCTTCTAGACTCTGTATTTATCAAAAAGGGTCTTCATATGATTTTGTGACTTCACTAGTTCTTTAAGGAATTGGTTTAAGAATTGCCTAATTTGAAGATATGTTTGTACATAAGCAATGGGAGTGTCAGTAGAGTGGTCCATAGGTAAGTGAGGCAGTAGATTACCATAAAGTGCTTGAAGAGGGGACATTTTAAGAACAGCATGAAAGGTGGAAATCTACCACCATTCGGCCAATGGTAGGCAATGATACCAGTTGGATGGTTTATGACTTGTGTTGAATCTCAAGTATCTTTTTAACGTTTGGTTAACTCTTTCAAATTGACCATCAGTTTGAGTGTGGTATGCTGTGGACAATAAATTTTGGTTCCTAATGAAAAGTGTTCGCCAAAAATTTTGCTAGTGAAAAACTCTGAATCTGAGATTATGGTGAAGGGAAGGCTGTGCAATTTCACAATGTTGAATAAGTGAGGAACTGTTAAGGTAGTGAAAGGATGTTTTACAGTGAGCAAGTGTGCATACTTGGTGAATTTATCTACCATGATCATGATTGTGTCTTACCTTGTGAGGTTGGGAGGTGTTTGGTGTGGTCCCTAGTGACAACAGCCCAAGCTTGAGAAGGTATGGGTAAAGGATGAACTAGGCCAGTATGGTTTCCGGTCAAATTTGTTTTGCCGGCATATTTCACAAGCACTTATGAAATTTACCACTTTCTGATGTAGGCCTGGCCAATAAAATAGTTACTGAACTCTTTTACAACTTGCCACAATACCCGAATGGCCTTCAATCAGGTAGCCATGAAGAGTTGAGATAAGTTTTGTTCTCAAGACAGTTATAGATTCAATGTTGATGCGTCTCGATAATCTAGATTGTCGTATAAAATAGGGAGTTGACCGTTTCGTTTGGATATGCAAATACAAATGGGTCCGATTTTCGTAACTATGAATCAAAATCTGACGCACCATAACAAAATAAATTGAAGGTAAGAGGTATATAGAACTCATTTCTTGATATATCTTTCGATACTCAAGTCAGTAATTTTTCTATTAGATTTGGAAAGATGTTAATGAAGAAAATGCAGTAAGTGAAAGAGGATGGGGATGAGTGTATATTTGGAGGGTTATGCTTCTTTTATGTACTTGATTGATTGAGTAGCCTTTTTTTTTCTCTCCAATTTTTTTCTTTAGGGAGAGGTTTTATTTATAGTCAGAGGTACCATTTGGCTGATCGGCACATGAGATTGATGCGTGTGTACGACACCGCTTTGGATTAGTGGTGGGAGGTGTTACTAATAGTGTGTAATGACCGTCCCTATTTAATGATAGGACCATCTGGCTTCTAGGTACAACGTCGTTTCGACCGCTATTCTGTTTCGGTCCATTAAGATGTTCATTGTGGCCTTTTAATATCTGGCTATTTAGATTTTACCCATTGGTTCATGCTTTCGAATGCTTCTGCCCAATTGGGTTTATAGTATCTTCTATTAGGCCATTGGCATTTAAGCCTTTTATCCAATTGAATATTGGGCTAGCCCGTTTCTGGCTGTACCCATCAAATGTAAAGCCTGTTCTGGTACTTTTGATGCCTTGCTTTGTACTGAGATGGAAGTTTGGTGTGGGGATCCCACAAAAGATAAGTTTGTAATGATTTAATTAGTGACTCACAGTTAGCTATCCTCAACTTCCTGTAACGACTGTGGAATCACATTTGAAGAGCTAAAGTTTTTTGCTGACTCAAACTGTCTGGACTGGCATTTGCCACAGCATTGTGCACACCCTTTTCATATTGGATAGAGTAATGCAATCCTAAGAGCTTAGTGAGGCTCTTATGTTGTAGAATTGAAGAAAATTTCCGCTCAAAGAGATGCTTGAGACTTTCTTGATCTGTTTTAATAATGAATGGTTGATGTTGTAGAAAATGTCTCCATTTGATAACTGTAAATAGTATAGGCAACAATTTTCTTTCATAGATAGGTCTTCCTAGATTCCTTGGACCAAAAGGTTTACTAATAAAAGCAATTGGTCTACTCTGTTACCGTAATACATCACCCATTCCTGAATTGGAAGCATCAGTTCCAATATCCAGAAGGGCCAATACAGGAGCCTCAATCGTTGCCAGTTTGTGAGAATTGAAGGTCTTGTCTACAGTGAAACTTGTCTTGTGTATCTGCGTATGTCAAATGTTGAGCAAGGATACCATAACCTTTGATGAATTTCCTCTGATTACCCATGCCCAAGAATCCCCTGATCACTTTGGTTGATTTTGGTCTTAGCCAATTAGACATAGCTGCTTCTTTGTTTGGGTCAGTGGCTACACCCATACCTGAAATGATATGCCCTAAGAATTCTATTTGTTGTTGCCTGAATGAAACTTAGACATTTTGGGAAAAAGATCATGTCTTCTGAGTATTGTAAGAACCTCATACAAATGTGTCAAATGTAATTCCAAAGTAGAGTTATAAATCAAGATATCATAAAAGAAGACCAGGATAAACCTTCTGATTTTGTGTTGAAAAACGTTGTTCATGAGTGATTGAAAGGTTGCTATTGCATTAGTTAAGTCAAATGGCATAACTACAAATTTATAATAGCCTTGGTGTGTTTTAAAAGTTGCCTTGTGAATTTCTAAGTGATGTTTTCGGATCTGGTAATAACCAGATCTCAAGTTCAATTTTGAAAAAAAATAAGCACAATGTAGCTCATCTAGCAAGTTTTCAATGATGGGTTCAGGAAACTTATTTTTGATTCTAATTGTTATGTGGTCTATGGCACACACAAAGGCACTAAGAACCATCTTTCTTTTTGACTAACAACATAGGGGATGAAAAGGGGCTAGTGCTTGGTTGAATGATAGATGTATTCAACATTTCCTTAACTTGGCTTTCTATTTCATCTTTCTATTTGTGTTTGAATGTGTAAGGTCTCAAATTGGCTGGTTGTGTATTTGGTATTAAAGGAAAATGATGTGACAGCTATGTTGTGGTGGGAGCTAACTTGAAATTTTAAATATATCTTCAAAAGAAATTAATTTTTTTTTGTATGGAAGGATGTATTGTTACTGCAGAAGTGTTTGTACTGATTGAGAAGAGCTGAAATGAGGCCTTTGCTTTATTGGATCTATTTCTGAAGTTTTTGCCTGAGATGCTTGCTAAGGAAACTTGTTCAGTTGTGCTCTGAAGTTCAAGTTCTTTGCCTAGATGGGTGAAAGAAATGTTTTGAAGTTTAGAGAAGGCAAAAATGATGGGCCTGTATTTAGCTAAGATAATCTACACAAAATCATATTATATCTTCCCAATTGAAATAATCTGAAATCATCTTGGAAAGAATGACCTTTCATCTTCCAAGGGAATAAGTGACATTGGGAATCACTCATCATCCGGTCAATATTAGCCTCTGTGACCTGTAAGGGAGTAGTTGCTATGACCCCAAATTTGGTGGTTGCTACTATTTTGGGCTCTAAGGAGCTGTGTACTGCCATTGTCGATCAGGATGTACGTAGGCTGATTGTGAGTGATGCTTTTGATCTTCATTGTACTGTTGGATATACGGACAAGGCATGTTACATGTACTGATATCTAAGAAGTTTCTTCCTTGACTGTAGTTTATCATTCTGCTCTTCCTCTATCAGAGCATCTATCTCAGTGATAATAGCATTGTATTGTCTATTCGGCCATTTATGACCTGGTGAAAATTTTTCACTATTTCTGTGGCAATGACCCAAAGCATGTTTTTGGTCTAACGATAACTGAGGTTTAAGCGTTATCTTTGGTTTGTTGGTGTGAGCTTTTGTAGGAGCAAGATGCTTGTCAGAAGGTAAAATGTTTCTGAATGAAGTTTTGAAGATTGGTTGGTGTGTTTTTTGTTTTGTTTTGTGTTAATTGCTTCAATAACTTGTCATTGTAAGGAGGCCAAGTGAAAAGCTTGAGATAATGAGGATGGATTTAACAATTTCACCATGCACTTTAGCACATCTCTAAGACCGCTTCAAAAACTAAAACAAAATAGGCATCTGAGAAACCTTGATTTTGTTGCAACATTAATGCTCTCAATTCTTTGAACTTGTTAGAGGTTTTAAGCATGCACAGAGCGGTTCCCAAAGAGCAAGACATCTAGTATATGCCCCAAAGGCTTCATATATATCAAATGTGGTCTCAAAGACCTCATCATAAATGTATGAATGGTATATAAATGGCTTATGTCCATAAATATAAAACATACTCAAAATATAATCATCTTTCAAAGTACTAATGAGTAGAAATTATATAGAGATTTTCATAACATAATTGTGTATTATTCATTTTTCAAGTTTTAAAACTCATTTGCAAACATGATTAAGTAAATGAAAAATATTTTTGTAAATCTAACTATCCACTCATTTGGATTATGCAAAATGCAATATTTAGCTTATTCCTGCAATTCGCAAGTTGGGATCTTGCACCTAATCCTCCCCTATAGCCAAATGTATCATGATATATTTTAGTTACTAATCTAATTGATTTAATCACCCAAGAATATTTAGATACATGATATTTTTGTTGTTTTGAAAGTTAAAACTTCAACAATCATATTTCTATTTTACCCTTCTCCAATTTTAACTTGCATAGTATTTTAATCTAATTGTTCTCAATTTAGTATAGCTTGTGTTGCGTCCCGAGTCTGCGGTTGTCGTACGAATTAGGGAGCCTTCGGATTCCAAAGCACGTGGTTGCGTCAGGACGAGGGCCCGGTCTCCGTATTACTTAACCTGGGACCTGCACAACACAATCAACAAACAAGAGGTTAGATGTCTGGCGGGATTTCTCCTATCACGGCCACTTTGACGCTCAAGTCAGCAGGTTCCCGCAATAAACGGAAATGTCACATGCGCGCTGGGCGGTGTGTAGATGAATGCTGATGTTGCGTAGGTAATGCTTATGCTTTAGAGCGAAAAATGCAATGAGTAGGCGATTGAAGGCCTGACTTCCTTAGTGCACCGCAATTAGTGGCTCACTCCCGCTGTCTGAGCAGGCATAGGGATCTGAATGTTTAGAGATGAGGACTCGTACGAGACCCCAGGGTCCTAAGTCCTATTGAATTCGATCACTTCTTTCCTTGCTGTCTGGAATTGTCTGAGAGAGAATGAGGCGGAGAGTTCCAAAGTCCAAAAGTCCTTTGCTCTGCGGGGGAAGGGAGCTTTTATAGGCTCCTTACCCGTGGACGCTGGGCATGAGAATGCCCGTTGGTAGGGCTCTGTGGCCGCTGGTCGTTGTCGTGGTGCGCCGGTCATGCCGGTTGTCGTTTTATGGTGGCAGGCAGGCACCTGGGCGCTGCCGGCCAGGCCTGGTTTTCCTTCGAAAGAGGATTGGCCGGCTACCTGCAGGCAGCCGCTTGAACCGCTGCCACAGTGCTGGCCGCGCCCTCATTGGTTAGCTTTCCTCTCTCCTACAGCTCATTAATACGCTGCAGGGTATTTGTCCGTTTCTGCCACCTGGACGCCACGCAGGCTTCCTGCGCAGTGGGCTGGGCCTCTATTGATCGTGGGCCTTGGCACGGGACCCAACACTAGCCCCCATGCTTGGGCCGACCAATGGTCAGGCCTAGCATGCTTCTTGGGTCCATACCGCATCCCATCAGTCTTCCTACAGGGTCTTGTCATTTTTCAGTCTGGCACCTTCCCCAGGCGACTGCGCAAGCTTTTCTGCCGCTACCGTGATTAGCTACTCTGTTTGGCGAGATTCGCTCATTCAGGGTTGCGTCTGGTAGGAGACTTTCCCTGTTTTGTGAAAGACGTTCATTGTGAATCAGAGGGGACCTCTATAGTGAAAAGAATAAAGGCAAGCGGACGTCTGTAGTGGGCTTGGCTGTCGTAAGCCTTCATTTAATGTTGA
The DNA here is from genome assembly GCA_028571085.2 of Nepenthes alata. Lineage (NCBI taxonomy): Eukaryota > Viridiplantae > Streptophyta > Magnoliopsida > Caryophyllales > Nepenthaceae > Nepenthes > Nepenthes alata. Next base: position 22,991 of record JAOVVI020001723.1, read on the forward strand.
GGTGCCAGTGTGGACCTCTGTCAGGTGGCTGAGGCGACGCGCTTGTCAGTCTTGCGGCTGGCCATGATTACAGTTGATTTCAGGCTCTGCGATGCGCTACGAAGTTGGCACGTGCCCCAGTCACCTGCGGTGGGCGTCGCTTATGTTTCTCTCCTACTGTCCTTCCGTTGCCTATTTAAACCAGCTGGGATGGCTTTTGCCTTCGCTGAGATTTTTCCTGTAGCCAACCCACG
>JAOVVI020001724.1:0-14944 GCA_028571085.2 Nepenthes alata
TGGATCAGCTGCATGAACAAGGAAGGAGAAGAAAAGTACAAAAGATTGATGACACCCTTTAAATATTATTCAGTTGTATTTAAATAATGTTACATTATATTTATTTATTTATTTATATTAATAAATTTAGACAATATATCACCTAATTAACAGTGATATAAGAATATGACCAGTATCACCAAAAAAATATATATATTTATTCGTGAATATGATACATAGAGCGGGAAGCAGGTCTCTCTGATTGGCTTCCTCCTCTTTGCTAAATATAGAAAATCGGTTTTGAAACAAACCGGGTATTTCGCTCTCTTCGTAGGAGATGGGATTATTTTTTATTATTATGTATGACGAATTTATATATTTTTTAATAATTAATGTAAACTATACGAACTCGCACAGTACTCTCGATTTTATATTATTTTTTAAATATTTTTTTAGTATTTTATTTTTGTTGCCTTACCTCAAGTTGGCAAACGACGACGTTCTTGAGAGAGGAGAGAGGTCTGAACTCGACTAATTAAATGAGCATGCAAAGAGGAGGGATGGAGGACGACGTCAAGCTATCAATCATGACGGTGACTTTTTTCTGATCGGTTAGTTTGGCGACCGAGTAGGGAGGATCTCCAGCCTGCTGCGTGTTGACTTCAATTGTTAACGGCTGTGATGCATTTGTCCTGTTTATGATGACAGCTACCTGTGACAGTAACGTAGCGTTCCCAATCTGATCAGCTGGGAATGGCAGCATGGGGAGATAAATGAGTACGCCAATTTTGGCTTTAAATGAGAGTCGGAGGGCACTTTTGAAAATATTCGGAAAAATCCTTACAATATATATATATATAATATGTTCCTATTTATTTTATTTGTCTATTCTGTTTAATCTTTGAAATATTTTTTTTTCTTATGAATTTTTTGTGTCCCTGGATCTTCGCTATTGTACAGGTGAGAAAGTTACTCGATTTTCTACGTCGGGTCAAACTAGAACTGATCTAATCACTGTCTCTTCGAACCTAGACCCTGTGCAATACAATTAAAAATAAGATATTATATGACGATAAAAATTACTCACACCGTATATTTTTTAACACTAAAATTAAAAATCTTTCTAAGAGAATAGAAAAATATAAGAAAAATGTGATGAATGTATAGATGCATATAGAGGTGGATTAAGTATCGGATATACTCTGCAGAGGGACGGCTTAGAAGTGTAGAAACCAAGCTTCCTGGATGAGAGAGAGAGAGACCTTTTGAACGAGGATAATCCTCCTGACCTCGTGGGATGGAGGGCTAGCCTCATGAAGTGATATCTTCTTGACGGAGGGCAAGGTTTTTACGAAGGGTTGGATGATAGAACCTTCGGGTAATAGTAGTTTGTAAAACCTTATGGACTAGATGGAGTATGTAATACTTTTTTTTCTTCTCTTTTCTGTATCTTTTTTGGATTCTCTCCCCCCACTTCCGTGGGAATGAAGGGGTATTTATAGAGGTAAAATACGGTTAGATTATCATTATCCAGTGACAATCACCCACAAACAGGATAAAAAGAAATATTTATATTGTTTTGATCGGTTACATGTGAAGTAGGTCGTCCCGATTTGGCTGACGAGTTTAACAGCCTGTCGTCTTGACAAATTGGACAAGTTGGGACGTTACTTATTTTTTGAGCCTGCTTCTTCTGCTGATGGGCCATCTTTTAGGGTCGGGTATGCCAAACCCATCAAAATTATTTTGGAAGTTTGGAATGCATGCATTTTATTACTCTTGGGCTCTCAAGAATGAAAAACTCAAAGATTTTATTAAAAATTAGTACACTATGGGGAAGAAGAATTAGAGTAAGGTATGTTTACATAATTGATTAACAAGAAATGTGATTATTGTATATTTTTAATTATTACTTAAGTATGACGAGGTCTAAATCCACTAGATATTGCATTTCTTGCAAGCTAGTACAAACAATTCATTCATATTCTATTATTAAAGTTTATTAGCTTTCATGCATATTCAATTATGTAATGCATATTTGACTTCACTATTTTACTCTAACTTAATAAGATGAAATTCTAATATTATACTGTACTTGAAAGTAATTCTATATCGATAGTTACTTCTTATTTTAGAAAGGTCAAAATCCTTCACCCTAATGAATAATAAATTGATAATTCAATTGATTGACTATTATACTAAAAATAATTGGCTACAAAAGACTGAAATTTCTATAAGGCAAGGCTCAATAGGATTTACACACTAAAATACAAAAGCCTTAGCCTTGGACAAATAGATATAAAATTTAATAAATAAATACATACACTTTGACACAAACGATAAATTGGGCCCGGCCCATAAATTCTGGTTGGGCCTTTGACACAGAAATGGGAGTGGCAGAAGGTGGTGCTACTGCAATTTCAGAATGGGCCGACTGTGTATGGATTGTATATTTTGAGAAAAAAAGAATATTACCGTTATTACAAATTTACTATAATTTAAATAATTCTTTTCATCTCTTGGCACACCAAACACTAGCATAATTCATAAGATTCATGGCTATTCATTTTATACGGCCGGCGTATTCGATCATTATTCAAGATGGAATCTCATCCGTGCGCAATCCCATCTCAACTGAGACCACTCAACCAATCTCGTCCACTTAAAAATGCATAAAAATCATACTTCCACTACTTAAAAAACCCTAACTATGACACCACAAAATGGTGCTCCAATGCCATGTTAGGTTATAGTCGTATGCCACTAAGAAAATGACAGTGAAAATAGACAAAAGTTTGTGAACTGCCCAGAGGCCCACCATCACCACCGCTACCACCACCAGGGGGGATATGATCCATTATATGGTAACTATACACTGATGTTACACCTGTAAATGCATGGCGAAGATCTTTTATACATCGAAGTTGAGGCGGTTGTGGAATTGATTATACAGCTCCAATGATCTCAAGATCATCTTCTATGGTTAGCCAAATGGACCTGCAGGATCAAATTAAGAAGACAACATCAGACGCTTACATATAGCCAGTATAAATATAGTAGCTTGACGAGATTACGAACAAGGCTTGCGGAGAACTGCTTGATGAGAATCTGTAAAGTTTCTGCTAAATGCAGATTTTGTTAAATCTCACGACCAAGAATGCAGTAGTAACATCCCTTCAAAGATCACGGGAGCCACATATGATGACCCAAGTGAGATGCATCTACGAATTGAGTGCCACAACAGCTAAATGAGACCGCTAATCTTTTTCTCCCGTTAATATATATTTGGACATTAAAATATGACCTGTTTAAAGGGCCATCTCTGCCTGCAAGGCGGCGAGTTCATCTTCTTCAGCAGTGTTCCTTTGAGCGGCAGGGCGTGCTGGTTGTCTGGCAGATGGGACATGAACTGTAGCAGCAGGGGCGGTGGTAGCTGGCTGTAGAAGTTGCTCCTCCAACTCAGCACCTTCCAGTTCTTCAAGCTCAGCTTCTAATTCATCCTGCAAATAGGAACATTGCATAATATTGGACCAGAAGGGAGGAATTTTTAGGTAAAAACTGAGGAATTGACTGCGTTATAGTTTTTGTACCTCATCAAAATCAGCTGCAGCACCAATGGGAGCAGAAAGTGCTTCCTGTATCTGTTTCATGTTCTCAGTTTGCTCGTTAATCTCGTCCATCGTCTTGTCCACATCCTCGATATTTCTGTAAAACAAAATGCTTCTTGAGATTGTGATCAGTTTGGATGCATGACAACCACATAGCGCAGGAGAATTTCAACATCAGAAGCAGGTGACCACATGACATATCAGTATTTGAAGAAGCAATGACTATTATGAAATAGTCTTGACGGCCGCGACACTGTTAGGGTCGCTTATGACAAACCCAAGATGCTGTGACTCTGAGACCACAACATCGTGATTTGTAACTATGCATGTGACTAACTAGTTCAAACCAAAGAAAATGAAATCTGATTGCCTCACAATGAAAAATCTTTCCACAAGACTAATTTATTTTTTCAACCAATAGGCTACCCCATGAGAGTGATCGTGGAGCAACAATATGCTGTTTCATTAGCCTGTTGCATTCATGGGTTTAAACCTACGGCTGTGTACATTTTGACCCTATTGGGAACCTTGTACACTGCATCTTTTACCTGTTCAGGGCTACACAAACAAGTTTTAAAATAAGAACAACTCAGAACACGAACTCCCACGAAAGGGCAGTCAGTTGCACACAGCACTGCTCCTGCGTTGCAGATAAATTGTTTTTGTAGTTCAAATTCATAATATCCAAGTTACAATGAAATAAACTTACAGATCATTGTTTTCATTTTTGAAAAAGAGGGCAATTAAATGGGTTCAACAATTTGATTGTTTGACACACCCCTTTTTTGGCCACTAATCTTTTAATTGATGCTTCTCTTTAAGTGTCTCATTCAATGCAGTAGTGCAAACAAACAACACAAAATGACCTACCTGGGTTTAGTTTGGAATACCACAGAGGCTTGGCTGACATTTCATCTAAGATACGAACAAAGAAATATCATGGAAAACTCCTAAATAAAATAGTTCATAAGAGCTATAAGCCAATGGACGAATGTCATCATGTCCAAATAACAGCCCATACCCAGTGCAACAAGAGGCCAAACCAGTAAAGATAGATCCACACAGTAACAGCTACTTCCAGCCACTAAGGGAGAAATAATATTCATAACAAAGTTCAAGGTAGGTACTGGTACGCTAGGTATGAAGATGCTAAATTCCCTTTTCATATGACATTCATTTCTCAAAGGGTTTTTAGATCAAATAACCAATTCATACCACTCCGAGAAATGGCTAAGTCTAGCACCTTTCTGCTAATCCTTTAGTCAATTATGAAGATAAGAGAACACAAATCACACAGGACATTCCAGCAGTCTGATAACCAGTATTCTAAAAATGCCTACATGACAAGTTTCATGAGGTAAAACCCTCACTCACGTGGCTTTGTGCATGGCCTTCATAGCTGCCGCTCCAGATCTCAATGCATCAACTGTCTCAGTCGTTGCTTTTGCCCCTTCAAGCAGTATCATCTGAAAGCCAATGGAGAAAGAAGGAAAAGGGTGCCAACTATAATGACTGTAGACAGTAATTACCAGCTAATAAAGAACTAATAAATCCAGTTACATGTACAAATAGCCAGCTGGGATTCTTTTTCCCTTCTTTCTATCTTTTTTTTTTGCCTCTCTTTTATTTATTTATTATTATTTTTTTAGTGTACGGGGGTGGAGGAGACAACTCTCCAATATGATATGGTTCACATGCACAATCATACAAAGTATAAGCCTATTTCACAGACCTATAAGGATCCATGAGTGTTAAAAAACAGTTGAAATACATATAGATGTTGCACAGAAACACTTGCATAGGATCATTCCAACCTGATCATGAATTCGCAATTGCATGCTCCCAAGCTGCTCAATTTGCTGCTCATAGAGTTTCTTCTTCTTTAGACATTGGATGGCCGCTTGACAATAAGTATAGCAGTAACATCAATACATAAGAAATTTCTGAAAAGGAAAGAACAGAAAAAAAAATTGAAAGCAGCAAAATACATGCTTCAGAGTCTTTAGGCAGATGGGAGAATGTTGAGCATATGTTCTTAACATGGGTAAAAATTTGGGAGTGACAGCATTGATTTCCTGATTAGTACCCACGCATCAATCGGACCAAACTCACCCTGGTATCACTTAAAATCAACATAGAATTACCAATTGTGAAACAAAGCAACAAAAAGTTGCATTTTCTTATGCAGCATTCTTGTATCTTTGTTTTCGTTCGTTACCATTCCTATCATTTTAGGGGCTAAACAACATCTGGATAACAATTCAAGCCCTTACCAAGGTTAATCTTCACCCTGAAAATGAATGTAATTGTTACCCATGGGGTGTATCGTAATGAGGATAAAAACAGATGAATTAACAAGAAGAGAAAAGGTAGAGGAAAGCAGTTGCCACAATGAAACACCATCCCACTACCACAACATCAGCCCACCACCTACCACAACCACCACTACTGCCACTAATTTGCCAACATCATGGCCTGCTAACCATTACCATAGCCCCTAACCATTACCATGGCCCCATCACCTGCCACGACCACGTCCCTGTTAGACGACCACTACCATACCACTCCTTCCACCACCACCACTACCCAACACCATAATCTACCGTCTAAGTCACCTCTACCAGAACCATTGTTGCTGCTGCCACCAGCACCGCTTTGGTGGCTGTGACAGTCGGTGATGGTTGCATTGGTGTTATGGCAGCATCAACTGTGATGACAGCGTTAGCTAAGGCAACTTTGATAGTTGTCAGTCTTCTCCATTTCTTCTACTTATGCATCTCCAAACATTGGGAACATGAAGACCTCTAGCCCTATAAATAATCACTTGTAACAATGCCCCCATGACATTTTAATTTTTACACTTTCCTAATGTGTCATTGCTGTTAAAATGTAAAGACAAGTAAAAACTATATTAAGATGGATCAAGTTCATAAGCATGTTTCAGTTATGCAGAGCACAGAACTGCCAAAAAGTAGAACATAGTACAGAACCTATTTACAAGAAAGAGGCCTTCATGCTGACTCAAATAGGCAAGAAAATGCAACACAGTTGAAAGCCACAACGCAGGCCATATAAAACATAAAATCAATCGGTTATAATCTGGTTACATACAGTCCAAGACCTAACTCATAGTGTTCGTCACAAGAATAGTGGTGCCTCAGAATCATACCCCGTTTATTCTTTACTCTTGTAAACTCTTTGGCCTTCCCAATTTCTCCAGCAGCCTTTTTCATGAGGACCTGCTCCTTTTTCTCCAGCATTTCGAGTGTCTGAAAAGTGCGATGATGAGGTTTAGACACCTTGGAACTTACAAAATAGCAAAGTGAACCAAGCAATACAAACATGTACAACCAATCCAAAACCCAAAGCGATAGCATGTCAAGGCAGTATCAAAGAGAAGGCAACTCAAAGCATTGGTCAATGACTCAGCCAGGCAACTTGGTATTGACAAAAGTTGGTACGACTTTCACCTCAAATCAATCTTTCATGGCAGAAAAATATGAGGGACCAAGAAATGACTTGGGCGAGTGTACTTCTCTGTTGGAATTTACATTGCTAAAATCATTTCCTTTTCCATCACAAATATATAGACTTGTCTTGCTGAAAACAAGTGTTTCTACTTTTTTCCTTGAGTCCTTTTCTGTTTGATGAGTAGGAATTGGAGAATGCATGAACAAAAAGATACAGAAAAATGCACCACATGCAGATGAGGCATATAAAGAAATTGAAATCAGAGAAGAAACAACTATGGCCGAGTTCTCATATTTTATCCACAAACCTAGAAAAACAGCAGTAAGGCATGCTTGTTATCTAACCCCGACAGATAGCATGAGAGATATTCTTGAATTATCTGTTCCTATTCCCCTGACAACCAAAACGACGAAAAATCCAGACTTCTTCCATAAAAGGACAGCTTGCACTACACTGACACCCATCATTGGAAAAGCCAGACATATGTATCTCCAATCACACTATGTTATAAAAGGTAATGATCCATGTTACTGTTGTTTTGTAATAAATTTACTCATCGGAAATTATTGTAATTTAGACAATTATATATAAAAACGTTTGTAGGTTTTTTAAGGCATATTTTAGTCAGTTGATATTTAGAAGTTGCTCAGTTCATTACGTTTAGCAAGGACTGTTCTAGAATCAATAGGGCTTGTTTTCCAAGTTATATGGAAACAGGCTATACTCAGCCCCTCTCCTCTCTCTCCCTTTCTCCCACCTCTATTATTGCATATAAGTACATAAGACAGATCTCTTTATTTTGTGCATTAAGCTTGAGTAAACAGAATGTGCCAAGATACCCATGATGGCATTTTTGGTAAAACGGGCTAGAATTGGACACTAAATGTTTGCCGACTGGGCTGACTACAGTTAGGATATTCAATGTCGTCCCCACCAACTGGAAGGCCTATCACCCAGAAGATTTTGTTCAAGCCTATGACCAATCATTTATATCAGTGATTTGGCTTCCCTTTCCTAATCTTGAATTTTTAAATATTCCACATAGTTTCTCAGACTTCAAGCTGTGACATAGCTTGAGAGTTGAGACCCTTACAGTTAACCCATTCTATGTATAAGAAGGATCCAAACATGTCCTAAATTTATTATAACAGCCCCATCAAAATGAAATCTATTTATCTTTGGTATCATGACTCAGCATGGCTTTCTTCAGCGCTGTTTAGCTTTAGAACTTCTAAGGCTCTAACCATGTAATTCACTTCAAAAGGGAATCAAGAGTAACATATAGTAGCCTGATAGGCTACCCACTTGCCCAGAACAGTAGCTTGGGCTAAAAAAGAAAATAAAAATACTAAAAGGTGGTAAAAACTGATCATTAAATCTTTCCTGACACCTAAATCATGAAAGATGCTTCAATAAAATAATAAGCTATATTGGTGTAAGTTGCAGATAACATTTTTAATTCCTTAGAAGTTTTTTTTTTCCTTGATCATTTGATAATTGTAGCTCTTTACTTTATGGAACCTCTAGCTAGCATGTAATTCAAATATGAACAGATTGCCCTATATAACTTACTTCTGAAATATTTAAGTTATATTGTAATTTTTAGGATTCCTTCCAATTCTTTCATGTAAATATTTGGCTTCCATTCTATATTTATCTGTATGCAATTTTGTATAGGAATTTGCAGGGACCAAGATAATACCAATGCTAACAGATGTAGGTGCATTCATGCGACACACCTTTAAATACATATTTATGAAGACTTTGGGAAGATAGCTTAGTACTAAGAGACAAATACAGGGACTGCGAGAGTAGCCTAGAGAATTGTGATTGTTTCTAACCATAGGAGTTAAATATCTGTAATTGTCAAGTCAATTTTGAGTGGGGTGAATGGATGGTGGTATATTCAATCCATAAATTCCCGTAATAAATTATTCCCAAAACAACATAACCAAAAGGCAAGCAGTACCAGAGTAGTTAAAAGCAATAAGTGAGCAGGTTCTAGAAACACTATGACTCAGTGCCACTTGAGTTGTTAGGAAATTTCAAGCAAGGAAAGCCAAAGGGCTTCATAAATGTAGTCAATGAAAACCATAAACAAACACTTAACATCAGAAGCATAATTCTGCCAATCACCTTTCCTCAATTTGTGCACTGAAAACCACTTAATCCTAACACTCGTTCTACACTGACAATTTCTTATAAATGTATGGAAGGAGGAGAAAAATACCAGAGACTTGGAAGGTGAAGGAATTAGAAGCATAGTAATTAATATATTCAAATATAAATAAATATATATATTTTTTGGTAAGTGAATTTATATGATATTCAAATATAGTGGAGAATATCTGTGTTTACTATCAGACTTCCTCCTTGTTCAATTACAAATTACCTTTTAAGTTACCTTTTACAATAACAAATTCTCCAACAGAGGATACCTTCTAAAGAAGTTATAGTAGACTGGTAAACAATACAGGTCACGTCCAAAGAACCATCAGCAGGTTATCAAACTAGACGTGTGGAATGTGTTTAGTATAATTACCATATGCAAGAGTTGCAATAAGAATTATAAGAATCAGCAAGCGAAAAATCAGTTGGAAAGCCCTCAAAAAATAATGGAAATGGATGCAAAGATGCTTGGATTGAATTGATGCAACACAAAATTTTAGTTTAGCATTTATTAAATCACTTTATGAATAAGCTTGATTTGTCTCCTGACTCAAATCTTCAGATAAAAGTCCTTCGGAATAAAAAGGCCAAAGAAAAATAAAATTCCTATTCCATTAGATTCTGTTGTTCATCCATAACACAACCTAAATCCATTGCTCTACTCCACAAATTCAAACCATTGACTTTCACGGTCGTTTTTAACACATTCTCCTTCCCTCTACTACATCTCCTAGTAAATTTAAACTGTGTGCAAAGTCAGTAAACTAAGTCCAACTAGATTAGATCTGTGACAAGTAGCATTTTCAAGTCACTATGTGGAAGTAGGTACTGCCCAATCCCAAACAACAAACTGTAATTAGGAAAAAATAGACACAGAAATTATCCCTATCCCTATCCATCTCCCAATTTCAAAATCGAGTAAACGAATAAAAGGCCATTGATGACAACTATCCTCTTACTATTTCGTGCTATTTTCAAACAAAAATGCTGATCAAAGATATCAATTACAAAAATAGAAACAAAAATATTGATGAACTGATCATAAATTGAAAAATAACGGATCGAAAAACAAACCTCATTCAATTTGTCTAGCGTGACAACAGCGCTTGTTTCCTCCCTAGGTTTTCCGAAAATCCTGCTAAACATGTTTGCTTGACTCGTGTTTTCCACTGTAATGATTCCAGAAAACATTATCATCATAAACAAAATAGGGTTACACCAGAACTACCAAAGTGATTTAATACAACAAACATTATAATATGAGATCACGATTACAGAGATGATCATAAACAGGAACCTGAATAAGAATATTGATGAGACTTGAAGCTCTAGACGCACGGAAAAATACTTTACTTTTCTCTCTGTTTCTGTTCGAACGAATAATTAGACCCGAGACTTCATCAGAAAGTGAGCAGAGCCTGCCGCCTGTGCTACTTTTCTTTCACAAGATACAAGATGGGCTTCCATTTGGTCTATTTATTGGGCCTAAAAGTGTCTGTCCAATCAGACCTATAACCCAAAAAATCGGACATATCATTAAAAAAAACTCTTTCGAAAAATTTGTTGTGGCCAATATTCGATCCGAGAGAGTTAATGAAATTGAATTCATCATAAACTATAGTGTAAAAGTGATAAATTGAATATAGTCTTACTTATCTACTAAATTTAGGGTCTTTATTTCTAAAAAAATAAATTAATTTAATTTATTTCAATTATAACTATTCAATTAATATTAAATAATTTATATTTTTTAAAAATTATTTTTCTTAAAATAAAATAACATAATAATTTGATCAAAATTAAATAATTATTTAATTAGAGAAAGGGTAGGCTCTCCAATTAGACGAGGGCTGACCGGAATAATATACTCCGTAATTCACGATATTTAGCTTCAATTTTTTTTCCCATACAGCGGTGCCATACCTCACCGAAGAGAGAGAGAGAGACAGAGTTTGCAGAGATGGCGTCAGCACCAATGCTACTGCCAAATCCTACTGCTGGAACCCTAATTTGAGGGAAATCCACCAACACCTTCACCGCCAGGTGTTGGGATCACTCCAACGTGCCCGTTTAAAAAAAGTCAAAGTAAAAATATGAGAGTGAAAACGATGAAGTAAAAAATATCCGTTTGCATTTTTAGATTAGAATGGTAGTTTTGGTCAGAATAGTTTTGTCAGTTTGCTTTTATCGATATATTTTTATCGGTATGATTTTATCGGTATGAAATATCGGTATGATTTTACTGGTTTGGAATTATCAGAATGGATAAAATTTTAGAATGGGTGAAAATTCTGGAATGTGGAAGGACGGAATAGATAAAGTCCAGAATGGAATGGCCAGGAATAAAATTGGTCAGTATAGACTTTTTGGAATAAAAATTTCGGAATGCAGTTGGCCGATTTGAAGCAAAAGTTTGAGTATTTTGGTCAACGCCTAAGAACTATGAAAAGTTGGTCACCTACAACATCTGCACAATCAACTTTTACAGAAAACGAAGTTGACTATCAGAGTTGGAAGCTGATTGGTTTAGCAGGTCAACTCTTCATAACAGAGTGACGATTAGCAGAGTTGGTGACAGGTTATAGGATTGGTGACAGATTTTGTATACATGCAACATGCCTATTGGGTAGGCGATGACCAGGATAAAATTATATATATATATGCATGCTAGGCATGCAAGCGAAGTGTAGAGAGAGAAGGGAGAAAGAGAAATTTAAGAGAGATCAAGGAGTAGCTAAATTTTGCTATTGTATTCTTACTATTTATTTTTGTTTACAACTCTTAAAAGGCTTGTGTAGCAAAAAGAGTTTCTGTAACCACATTTATATAGTGAAATTTATTTATATATTAAGTGTCACATAATTTTTTTTTCTTATTTTAGAAGAGGACTTTCAATGTAAAAATTTAATATGTTGTTGCTCATTCTCTCACATTCCCATATTGTGTGTGTGTTTGTACTTATTATTACATCATTCCTGTCTAACTCTGATTTGTTCGACCGGCAACTATTTTTCCTACAAGTAGTATAAAAGATAGGCTGTTAATGCTAGAATCAATGGAGGTGGGAAGCAAGATAATTTGCTTAAACGACACCAATTATGACACTTGGTAGAGTAAGACGTCAGACATGTTGCTTGTCAAATTGATACACCTTTCGATATTCGCCACTCAAAAGCCTGAGACGAAATCGAAAGGTAAATGGTCTCTTGAAAACAGGCAGGTGTGCGGTTATATACAGTAATTTGTTAATGATAATGTGTACAACCACATTAGGAGTGAAACAAATGCCAAAGCACCGTTGGAGAAGTTGGAGACGTTTTATGCTTCCAAAATTGACAACAAGATTTACCACATGATAAAATAGATGCAATTGTGATATTAGGACTGCTCGTCCGTTGCAGATCACTTGAACGAATTTCAAAGATGTGTAAACCGATTGAATGCCATGTGTATCAAATTTGAGGATGAAGTGCTAGGCTTGTGGCTCATAGCAACCCTGCTTGACTCATGGACGGTGATTCGAATTATCATTGCCAATGCTGCTCCAAATAGCACTGTGACATTAGAGATGGCCAAATGAGTTGTGCTGAACAAGAAAATGAGACGGCGGTCACAAGGGACCTCCACCTCTCAACACTCCAAGGTACTCGTGATTGAGTTACAGGAAAGGAGCAAAGGCTGCGGTCCAAAGTCAAAGAAAGGGCCGCAACAAGTCCCGGTCAAAATTTCAAAACATGAAATGCCATTATTGTGGAAAGAATGACCACGTTAAGAAGTATTATTATAAGTGAAAGCGTGAGAAGGTAAAAATGGAGAACAAAAGCGAAAAGGGATGAGGTGACAAAAAAGTGTCTGTCTCAATTGTTATCAGAGGTGATCTCCTTTTGACTTATGAAGTGGATGACGTTGTAAGCCTGGTCGAGTAGGATACTGACTAGGTGGTGGTTACTGGTGTATCCATCCACGTCACATCTCAAACAGGACTTTATTTCTTACACTTTAGGTGACTTTGGAGTATTGAAGATGAAAAATATAGAGAAATCTAAAGTTGTTGGCTATAGTAATGTGTCTATCATCACCAACAATGGAACTTGACTGCTTTTGAGGGACGTCCAACACGTTCCTGACATTTGAATGAATATTATCTTAGCAGGTAGACTTGATGACGATGGCTTTGCAACGTCCTCTATGAAGGGACATATAAATTGACTAGAGGGTCTCTAGTAATTGCCCGATAAAGAAAGATATCTGATCTTTATGTGTTGCAGGCCTCTGTTGAGGTAGGAGAGGTCAATGTTGCTAGTGGTGTGGAGTCTTCTGATTTGTGATACCAACGGTCGAACCACATAAGTAAGAAAGGAATGAATCATCTGGTCAAGAAGGGCCTCATCCTGGGTATGAAGGAAGACGGGTTGAGGATTTGTCCTCATTGTATGGAAGAAAAGTAGAGGAGAGTCTCTTTTTGAGGAGACTTGTCCTCCAAAAAGGCCAAATTATTTGAGCTTGTACACACCGATGTCTGCAGGCCATTCAAAGAGAAGTCCTTCAATATTTTATCTCGTTCATTGATGATTGCTCGAGGAAGTTGTAGGTGACCCACTAAACACCAAGGATTAAGCCCATGGAGTATTTGAGTATTTTTATGCTCTAGTTGAACGCAAGACTGATAGAAAGCTAAAGTGTATCCGGAGCGACAATGATGGAGAGTACATTGGGGTATTTGATACCTCACTGTCGGTCTCATGACATTCGGTATCAGAAGACGTCATAATTGAATGACGTGGTTGAGCAGATGAACTGCACATTGATGGAGAGGGTCAGATACTTGCTATCTGAAGCCTTGAGAATGACGGCCTACACTATCAATAGGTCGCCCAGTAGACCATTGAATGGTGAAGTTCTGAAGAAGTTGTGGGTTGGAAAGGAGCCATCCTATGACTATTTTCGGGTATTTTGTTAAAAGGCCTTTGTTCACATCTCGAAGAATGAGAGGACAAAATTGGAGCAAAAAAAAAATAATACAATACGTCTTTCTGGATTACGGGAAAGATGAATTAGGATTTAGGTTTTATGACCAAATTGAAAAGAAACTTGTCCGGTCAAGGGACATGATTTTTATTGACTGAGAGACTAAGGATATTGAAAAGGAGATGAAGGAATTGTCTAGTACCGGTTGGACAGACAATATAGGTGTTGATATTATCCGACCTATACATAGTGAGGACAATGTCCCATGAGTGGCCAAACACGATGATGAAGACGTGGAGCCGACCGAGGAGGTTGCTCTCCATAGATCCTCAAGAGACTGGAGACCTTCTGTCCATTTGTCATCTAGTGAGTGTGTTACTTATTAATGGAGGTGAACATGAAAATTTTGAGGAAGCCATGGAGGATGATGACAAGAAAAAATGGTTAGAAGCCATGATGAATGAAATGGGTTCGTTACATGAGAACCATATATTCAAATTGACTGAACTGTCTAAGAGAAAGAGAGCCCTAAGGAACAAATGAGTCTTTTGTTTAAAGGCTAAAGAAGATACCTCCCAACCAAGGCACAAGGTAAGGTTGGTGGTGAAGGGTTTCAACCAGCTTAAAGGGGTTGACTTCGATAAAATTTTTGCCCCAATTGTAAAAATATCCACTATAACGGTGGTGCTTGATTTGACTGTTGTCCTAGATTTGGAGGTAAAGCAATTAGATATCCTGATAGCATTTCT
>JAOVVI020001725.1:10054-23219 GCA_028571085.2 Nepenthes alata
GGGGATCCATCACCAAGACCTCCGGGGGGCTCCCAACCTTAGGATAGTTGAAATGTTCGAGTATAGGCAGAAGGCAAGACAATTGTAACCTTTCTATTGGAAGCTTCGGGTCTCTGTGTTGTACATGCTTATTTATTAATAAATCAGCTAGGTTGATTCAACAATTGTCACTGATTTTTTTATATGTTAAACTATTTTCCCAACACGTTCTTTGTTTGCCGACTAGGTATGTTTGCCATTATTGTCAGGTCTGGTAAAACCTTAGCCAATTGACTGCATTTGTTTAATGGTGTTTTATCTTATGAGAGGATGTTGTAGCACTCTAGCAAGGAAATATCCTTACTTGCCAACTATGCGTGGTTGCCATTGTTGACAAGTTTTGTCGGATATTGGTCCTTGGATCGCATTTGACTTTTGGTGCTCATTCTCATGAGAGGATGTTGTTGCACCCATGCATCAAGCCCTAGTTTGTCGATCGTGTTCGACCGATAATGCTCTTTCCTGTGGGAGAACATCGCTACACACATGCTGAAAAATTGCCCTAAGTTTTCTTTTATTTTGACATCTTTAAAAGGAGTTGAATTTTTATCTGCAAGCCATCTGGGTCTTTATATGATAGTTTGCATCAGATCTCATTTGGGCCACTCAATTGCTTCAACCGAGGTTTTGACCATACTTCTAGCAGGTCGATTTAACATGTGAGAGTTTTACCCAATTTAGGGTCGGTATTGGTTACTTGTATTCATGTATTGACATACAATCACACGAATGTGCAATTAATGTGTTAAATGCGCATAAAGTTTCTTCATATGAATGAATACAATTACATGCACTCCATATGTAGTACACAATTGTTACCTCTATTTCACTTGTATGTAGTACACATACAGTTACAATTACATGCACTCTATATGAATACAATCACACGAATGTACACTTGAGATATACGACATCCCATATGCATTGGACCAATTTTTTATTTTGATTACATAATTTATATGCACCATTTTGGAGAATTGTTGAGATTTAGAATGATCTCTCCCAATTAGGGGACAACTTGTTTTTGTCGGCAATCTTACCTGAGGCTTTTATACTGCTCAAAATTAGATCACTCGCCTCGAATTGGTGAGCTTTCACCTTTTTGTTGTAGTTCAAAGTGACTTATTGCAGGTAAGTCACTGTCTCCAGTCTTACTGTGTCTCAGGCTTCCTCGATCAGAATGATATGTTATTTCAGAAGTTAAGAATTGCTTTGTAGATTAAAACTTTTGACTCGAAGATTGGGTAATTTGATCTCTATTGGAATAACCACCTCTATCGCATAACATAAGTTAAACGATGTAAAATCCACACTGGTGCCACTTCATGTTGACGGGAGTTTCTTGCTTCTCAAGGTCTTTTGGAATCGAGGTCGTTGTTTTAACTATAAAATTTGTGAGAGTTTGACCCTTTATGGTTGGTCATATTTAGAATTATATGTCAAAGTCACCCAACTTAACTATCCATTTGATCAATCGTTTGGATACCTTTAACGGTTGATTAGTTAGGACGATGATCTTATGAGTTTGGAAGTATGATCATAATTTTCTAGGGATGTGGACTAATGCTAGATCGATCATTTTGATATGCGAGTAACGAGTATCGATATCTGTCAGAATTTTACTGACATAGTAGAGTGGTCATTATACCTCAGACTTTTGCCTGATCAGGATCAAGTTTAGTGTCGTGTCAGATAGAGCCAGATAGAGGTATAGTTCCCCGCCTTCTTTCGGAGAAGATAAAAGAGGAAGTTGAAGAGGTATTCCTTTAGTTGTTAGAAGGCTGATTGACAGTCCTCAGTCCATTCAAAATCGGTTTCCTTAATTCCTCTTAAAGCCTTCAAGAAGGAAAGATACTCGTCTGCTAATTTTGCCAAAAATTGAATAGTGTTGTGAGTCTTCCGGTCAGTCTCTAGATTTGTTTTCACAGCTTGAGGTGGTTCATATTCATAATCGCAGGGTTTGCTTCAATTCTTCAGTGAGACACAATATACCCAATGAAGTTTTTGGAGGTTACTCTGAACATACACTGCGTTGGATTTAACTTCATTCGATGTGCTTGAAGCACCTCAAAAGCTTCTACTAAGTTACCTCAAAAGATGACCCGCCTACGTGTAAAATTCACACTAGTGCCACTTCATGTTGACAGGAGTTTCTTGCTTCTCAAGGTCTTTTGGAATCTGGGTTGTTGTTTTAACTATGAAATCCAAGAGAGTTTGACCCTTTATAGTTGGTCATATTTAGAATTTTATGTCAAAGTCACCCAACTCAACTGTCAAATTGATCAATCGTTCGGATACCTCAGGTTTCTATGGGATTACCTTTAACGATTGATTAGTTAGGACGATGATCTTATGAGTTTGAAAGTATGGTCATAATTTTCTATGGATATGGACTAATGCTAGAGCGATTATTTCGATATGCGAGTAACGAGTCTCGATATCTGTCAGATATTTACTGACATTGTAGAGTGGTCATTATACCTCAGACTTTTGCCTGATCAGGTTCAAGTTTAGTGCCGTGTCAAATATAGCCAGATAGAGGTATAGTTCCCCGCCTTCTTTCGAAGAAGATAAGAGAGGAAGTTGAAGAGGTATTCCTTTAGTTGTTAGAAGGCTGATTGACAGTACTCAGTCCATTCAAAATCGGTTTCCTTAGTTCCTCTTAAAGCTTTAAAGAAGAAAAGATACTCGTCTGCTAATTTTGGCAAAAATTAAAGAGTGTTGTGAGTCTCCCGGTCAGTCTCTAGATTTTTTTTCACAGCTTGAGGGGGTTCATATTCATAATCTCTGGGTTTGCTTCAATTCTTCGGTGAGACACAATATACCCAATGAATTTTTTGGAGGTTACTCTCAACACACATTGCGTTGGATTTAACTTCATTCGATGTGCTCGAAGAACCTCAAAAGCTTCTACTAAGTTACGGATATGGTTGTTGGTTATTATACTTTTGACGATCATATTGTCCACATAAATTTCCATATTTCTCCATATTAGTGCCTCGTGCATCTTATTAATCAACATTTGATATGTCATTCCAACATTCTTTAGAGCAAAGGGTATTATTTGTTGTAATATGTCGCCTGGTTGATCATAAAGAAAGTGAGCTTTTTATTCTCGAGATTCATTCGGATTTAGTTTTACCGTGAATAGGGGTCCTTAAAATTTAATAGCTCATACCCAAATGTAGAATCTACCAGTAAATCGATTCTTGATAATAAAAAGCTATCTTTCGGATATGCCTTATTCACATTGGTAAAATCAACACACATCCATCATTTTCAATTACTTTCCTTGACGAGTACTACATTTAATAGCCAATCAGAGAATTCAACTTCCCTTATGAAACCTGCGTTGAGAAGCTTATTGACTTCCTCTCTCATGTTAACCAATTTATCTATGAAGTGGTTACTATACTTTTGCTTGACTGGTTTATGCCTGAGATCAAGGCCCATCCATTTGACCATTACGTTGGTTAAGATCCATGGTATATTTGTAGGTGTCTACATAAATATGTCAAAGCTTTGTTGAATGAAAGTCATCAGCTGTTTTCATAGTTAATCTGGCAGAGAGCCTCCAATCTGCACACATTTCTTATGCTAATTGTGATCTAGCGGGATTTGGACGATTTACTCATTGGAATGACCTTGCATTAGAGTTGTTTCATCTCGAATGTCAAATTTCTCAATTGGTTGATTCAAAATCGCCTATGAATACGTAGCACGTTTGGCCAGTGACTTGATCGCCTATGACTTCTTCGACTCCACACGCTGTCATGAATTTTATCTTCAAATGAGAGATTGACGTTATTGCTCTGAATACAACTAAGTAGGGTCATCCCAATATTATGTTATAAACCGAAGGTATGTCCACAACTAGAAACATGAGCATTTGAGACGTTTTTGTATACCTTCTTAGTGTGACTTCCAATTGAATGGTTCTTTAGAACAGTACAGGTTTATTCTAACCCATATCAGGATCCCTCGACCGGTCTCATTTGGTCATTTTTTAATCCCAGTTTAAAAAAAGTATCAAGGTGTAACATATTTCTAAAACCTTCATTATAAACAAAAATTTATTTCAATTGATAAGCAAGAGTATTGTCTGAAATAAGTGTAAATACAACAAGTAAGTCAGAATAGCTTAAAGTATTGTCTGCCAACATGTCATCTTCTAAAGGAGCGATTGCTCATGCAAAACAACCGGCAACAAGGGCACCACAATTAAGGAGATAGCTTCAAGCATGAATCGGACTGCCAGATTCGGTACACCATCCTAGACAAGTATGAGACTCTCACTCTGTTAGCTTTGGAGAGAGCTGCCCACCTCCAGAAGGCTATATCAATATTTATGAAATTGGAAATTGCTTTGAAGATCGGAGTTTGATTACCCTCTTTACGCTTAGCTTATGAACATCTTTGAGGGCACACACTGTTATGGCTCTTGCCGCTATGGAGTCCCCGGGTCTAGTGGCTGACAAGTTGGAACCGCATCGCAGTGGCCATCTGACCCAAGCACCCAATGGTAGTCCGACTTGAGCAACCAATTTATGTCCGACCTGAGCACCCAGTGGCTGTCCAACTCGAGCACCCAGGAAATTTCAGGATTACATCTAATACTAGTAGATATATATTTCTATATATTTTGATATTTTCTTTTCTGTTCCTAGGTTGTTGTTGTTATTATTAGTAGTAATGTAATTTTGTTAGTAGGCATATTACCTACTTTATGTTATGCGCCTACTACATGAGTTATATCATTGTTAGTAAATTGATGACATCATTTCTTATTCCTAACCTCTATTTCTTGTTGTTAGAAGTCTTCTCACATTGGTTTAGAGCTTTATTTCTGTGTTGTCTAGTTGATACCATATTTACCACTTTGGCTGCTATCTAATTATGTGGTTGCTCTTGCTGTCCCAACTCATCGTTATTGGCGCTATCAAAGGCTTACCACAAGTCTCTTAAAAATTTATTAAAAAACCCTTTCTGGATGACGATCTCAATATCTTTCAGTAGAATCCAACAATTCTTAGTTTTGTGACTCGAAGATCGATGGTAGAAATAGTAATTGGATTAATCTCCTCCTTTCGAGTTCCTGAGCTATTTGGGCTACTTTAGGAAATTTTCATTTGAAATTTGTATCAAGACATTCGTCCAAGTGTGATTCAAGAGAGTTAGGTTTAAGGGCATATACTCCCTTACGATACTCAGTTGTACCCTCGATTGCTTCCTAGATTCTCAGGTGGTGAAATTATCTCTGTTTCTCTTCTTTCTGCCATTAGATCTTGGATGTTGGTACGTGTACTCCGGTTTCTTTACTTTGTTGGCCTCTTTGGCGGCAATATACATGTGGGTGATCGTCTCTTCCTCAAGAAAGTTCTTAGACTCTTGTTGGACTAAATATTTAAAGAATTCACCCGACTGCACAGTTACGATGAAATAATTCAGCCTCATTTTATCGGTTAACTTTGATATTCTTTGAGCCTCTGCGTTGAATCAGGTCAAGAAGTTCTTCAAACTCTCATTTGGCCCTTATCATATGCGGACAAAGTACCACGACTAATTTACTTCCCTTTGATTGGATGCGAACTATAATAGGAAGTTATTGGTCAACTTTTGGAATGTTCGGATTGAATTTTGTTACAGTCAGTAAAATTAAATTTAGGCAGCTCTTTTGTGGGATAGAGGGAAGTGGAGACATTTGGTTAGATTGTTTAGACCATAGATTTCAAATAAGGTACGAAAATAATCCAAATGGCCCATGGGATCAGAATTTCCGTCGTAGGTCTCCAAAGTTGTCATTTTAAAGTTGTAAGGGAGCTGATATATTCTAATCTCCTTCATGAATGGTTATCTACCTAGGCCAATTTAATGTCTGTCTGTACTCCCTCAAAACAATTTCTACTCAATCTTTCTAATTCCCTCTTCTACCAGGGAGGGAGAAGCAACCTTCTTTGGGTTATGAAATGTCCTCAACTTTGAATAGTTTGACGTGATGTGTTGGACCTGTCAGTGGTGGACTTTCCTTGAAAGAGTGCTGCATCAAGTTTCGTCTTGAGCCGAAAGTTTCCTAACATCTTAGAACAACATGGGTTTCCTTGCTCTTGGCCTTCCTCTAGTGCTTCAAAATTTGATCAGCCTTCTGGCCATGTTTGTGTCTTATCACTTGAGGCCCCTTGGGGTTTTAGGTCATTAGGTCACAAAATCATCTCCTTGAAGTAGAAAAGGATAGAGCTCCAAGCAGGTATCCCTCTAA
This sequence comes from Nepenthes alata, assembly GCA_028571085.2. NCBI lineage: Eukaryota > Viridiplantae > Streptophyta > Magnoliopsida > Caryophyllales > Nepenthaceae > Nepenthes > Nepenthes alata. The sequence goes on from JAOVVI020001725.1 coordinate 16,350, forward strand.
TTTATTGCGAATGGTTTGGAGGACCTTGGATATTGTGTCAACTTGGGCAACCAGCGTTTTCATGTTTATATTAGTTGTCGGATAGACATTTCCATGGCTACCTTCTATTAGATCGTCGACATGAGAAATGACATCTTTGGGTGGTATTCTTGTTTGAGTCCTAGTATTGGTTATGTTCTTTGTTGTCATCTCGATTATTATTTTTTCATAGACAACGCCAATGGTGCATCTAAAATGTCCGAATTAATGTACGAATTAGAAATTCACTTTGTCACACCTGAATGATTGAACAATAATGTGTTCGATTTTCACTTTTTCAGGGCTAAATATATCTGATATATGTTGGAATATTTGATTTCGACATACTCTTATACATAGGATTTGGGGGAGATCCTTTTTTCATAGAGATAAGGAGGCTCCATCTCCTAATCTAGAAATTTATTTTTTGATAGAATAGTCGTTATTTAATAATATTTTTTTTAAAAAAATTAATAATTAGTTAAAAATAATTATTTTAAAATTATTAGATTACGATAATTAATTTAAAAATAAACAATTAAGATAAAGAGACCGAGTCTCTTCACTCCCTTGATACATTGTGTTCAGTTTTCATTATATGAGGTCTGTTATAGCACATCATTTTTATATTGGCTCATTTGCACGATGATCCTTAGTCTGAAATATTTTTTGGATGAGAAAATAAAAAATTACTATTTTTTTTATTGCTATTGTAGTACCAAATAGTAATATTAATTAATTATATTCCCATTTATTTACGTAAACTATTGGTGGATACGGATAGGCACGGGTCAGCCCAGAATACAAGTAGATAAGAGGCTCAAATGCCAATAACCTAACAGAAGATAGCTCAAGGCCTGTTAGGCAAATAGCACGAAAATGCATGAACTATGAGATACGACTTGAATAATTAGATATTAAAGAATCATAATGATTGTTTAATGGTCGAATACAGGTAGTGGGTTAGTCTATTCAATAGTTGGTAGCCAGGTGGTCATGCTATTGAATTGAGGTGGTCCTTACACATGTAAGTCATGCCCCTCACCACTTAAACGAATCGGCATTATGTTCACATATTGTTTCTAGGCATCCACCAACCAAACGATACCTCTTATTATAAATAAAATTTCTCCCTACAGAAAAGATGATGACGAAGAGCGAAATCAAACACTCCATCAAATGAGTGCACAAATGCCCATGTCACTCCACTAGACAATTGCATAAACACCAAAACTATTTAGCAAAATAAGCACACAAAAAAGAGTATTGCTCGCTGTATATACACTCATCCCCATTCTCTCTAAATACAACCATCCATTTTCTTACATCTCTCACATTCAAAAAGAAATATCACTAAATTAAACATTGGAGAATATATCAGAAAATGAGCCTCGTAAATCTCTTACTCCATATTTGATTTGTTGTGGTGTGTAGAATCTAAATTCTATATTGTTTGTACTTATGAGAGAAATGGAACGCTGCGAAACACTCAACCCTTTAGTACAGTGCTGTGATATAGATTTTCAGTCTACATATTGCTAATTTCTGCTTAAATATGAAACGGTGAATTGCTGGAAAGTAGATACTTTATGAGACAAATTATTGATGGGTAAAAAGGGACAACTTGGTGTATAAATCTTCCAATATAGATAGAGTTTTGGAAGGAGTTTGGATCATTTTTATTTATCATACAGTTGCAAGGCTTACATTGGGGAGCTAGCTTTATAAGAACTGGCTTATAAGTCTGAAATGCTCTCCCTCTTATCTGACTAATTTTTGAGAATTGGGCTCTTCTCTTGAACTTTTACTTGTAACAATGGTCATGTTTTTGAGACTGACATCGATCTGAAGAAGGCTACCTACGGAGGGACTAACCGAAAAACTCGAGTGAAGTGTTACAGCGTAAGAGCCGCCGAGTGAAATGCCGCCGAGTGAAGTGCCGCAGAGTGTAGTCGCTGAGGTTTGCGGCTATCGAAAGAAAAAGAAATATTGCGAGTCCCACGTTAGAGAACCGACTCCACAAAGGCTGGCTTATGAACCTGAGAGACTCTTCTTTCTATCAGATTGACCTTTTAGGATTGAGCACTTTTCTTTGATTTGTGCTCACAACACATACACAATCTTATTTTTATATAATTTTTACGGCTCAAACGTATGATATTTGGATTATATGGCGTTAATTCTATTTATAACTCGGGCGAGGCAGCAACTTTCTGTGTTGATATCATGACCAGGTCTTTAGGCCAGACGTCTCCATGTTTGAATGCCTTTGCAGCGGGGCAAGCTGCAGCGTTTAAGATGTTCGAGACAATCAATAGAAACCCTAAAATAGACTCTTCCAGCCTCGAAGGGCTTGTGTTGGAAGACATTAAAGGTGAGATCGAGCTCAAAGACGTGCATTTCAGGTACCCAGCTCGGCCTGAGGTGGAGATCTTTGCCGGATTTTCGTTGCAGATTCCGAGGGGAAAGACCGTCGCTCTAGTTGGCCAGAGCGGCAGTGGAAAATCCACGGTGATTGGCCTACTGGAGAGGTTCTACGATCCTGATGCAGGTGATGTAAACATTATGAGATTAGATTATTTTCATTCTATCATCAGACGATTATTTTATTTTATGCCATGCATTTATGATATTATTATGAGATTATATCATGCTGTTAGATTAAATTCACATATGAATTCATACTAAAAGTGTTATTCAAAAAATTTAGAACTAATTTTTCTCTCTTTACAATTATCTTTCTCTTATGAGAGTTGTAAAACACTCTTCATGAAGAAGCTGTTATACAATTTTTTGGAAGGCTGAATTCAAGATATTGCTCAGTAAGCTGTTATCTCATTTATTTATATAATTATGATGTATAATTTTGTCATTTATAGGATAAAGAGTGATCTAATTCATTAAAAATATATTAAAGATTGGTCCCAATAGTGAAAGAACTTATCTAATAACATATCATATCATCATATGAGATTATAAATTTTAATAATTTCAATAAATAATTAAATATAAGTCAACAGGGGAAGTGCTGTTAGATGGTGTGAATTTGAAGAGGCTTCAGCTTTCATGGCTAAGGCAGCAGATCGGGCTTGTGAGCCAGGAGCCTGTACTGTTTGCAACTTCTATTAAAGAAAACATAGTCTATGGAAAGGCGGCTGCAACCAGTGAGGAGATCAGGAGAGCAACTGAGCTTGCTAATGCTGCAACATTCATCGACAAGCTCCCTAAGGTAATCAAATCCTTGTTTCTCAATCAAATTGTTCATTTTCTTTATGAATATGATGCATTGCATGAAACAACATTACCATAATTTTCCATATTATTTTAATATCAGAATGCTAACTATCATGTTGTCCATGAAACTATGATCCAAAAATATTAAATAATTCATATAACTAAACTATATGAATATATATAGAAATGTAATCTTTTTATACAGCTTGATAAATATATAAGCATAATTGAATAAATTGTTAAGTACCCATTCTAAGCATTATTGATTTATTTAATTGGATGATTTAACATGGACGTTCACCATATGAAGGGGCTAGATACAATGGTTGGAGAGCATGGGACCCATCTATCCGGCGGTCAAAAGCAAAGGATCGCCATAGCCAGGGCGATCTTAAAGAATCCAAGGATCCTTCTTCTGGATGAAGCAACTAGTGCGTTGGATGCAGAGTCCGAGCGCACAGTTCAACATGCACTTGATCAAATTATGTCCGATCAGACGACTGTTGTCGTCGCACATCGGTTGACGACGATTAAGAATGCTGACATTATAGCAGTCGTATATCAAGGGAGAATTGTGGAGAAAGGTATGCACAAGCTTTCTTTTCCATTTCAACTAGAATCATTCATCAATATCAATGGGCATGCATTAATGGGAAAAAAAACCACCAGATGTAAAGATCTCTCATTGTGTATAAAGTTTGAAGAATTGTCAAATTACTATGAAATTTCTTATATGTAATTTTATATTATATTATACAAGAGGTCATTTTCACGATTTAATATATTTGACTATCAAATTACACGACGATATTTTTTTTTTGACACTGACCGTCAAATATATTTATTTACCATACGGAGCACTAGTGCTTTTTTTAGGATAACATATTGGTGCCTTATATTGGGGATCACTCCCGTGAAGAAGTTCTTGTGATCGAAGAACTTAGGCGGAGCACGAATTTACTGTTTCATTCAGGAAAGAAATTTCGGTCAACAAGTATGTTGATCGGATGTACGGTCAACATTACCGGCAAACGATGTTGACCGGTTTGGCGGTCAAGTAAACCGGATTCACTGAGGGATTCTAGAAGGGCAAATTTCAGATGGTCAACAGGGGTGTTGACCGGTCTTGTGAAGAACGCGGATGGCCAACGGTTAGTCGCCCGCTAAAAAATCCAGTACAACGCTAACACAGTAGATTTTCTGGAGATACGTGATCTCAGACGATTATACTGGAAGTATTTTTGATAGGGAATATTCATATTGTTGGAGAGGATTGATCCTGTCCTTTCTGGAGGAAAAATTGCCCTAGATCTCTCAGTGTGCAGTTTTTTCAAAAAGCAAGTATTGTAACTTGCTGTACAATTTTTTGAGGTGTGAGAAAATCAGGCAAAGAACTTTTGTGCTTGAGAGAACGAGAGAAAAACGGTGAAGGCAAGAGAAAATGTAAGCAACCGTGTATGCGTTATCATTGCTCTGTTCTTCGTTTTCTCTTTATTCTCTACTATGTAATAGAGAAACTTGTTTCCAAATCTCTCACATAGTAAAATACGTTTCAGTAGACGGATTGTCCTGTGATTTTTTTCTTGATTGATAAGGGTTTTCTATATACAATTTTTGTGTTCATTGTTCTTCTTCGTTCATATTCCTTACTGTGTTATTTGAGTGGGAAAGTATGTCGTCATATTTTTCAACAAGTGGTATCAGAGACAGATTTCACACTCTATTTTAATGGCATCCTCATCGTCAAAGAATTTACCGTACAATATTGAGCAGTTTAACGGGTAGGGTAACTTCATTCTCTTGCAAGAGAGGGTGAAGAATATTTTCCCGAGAGAATGGACAGTGAAGGAGTTGAAAAAGTAGGACAAAAGCCTAAAAATTTAACCGATGATGAATGATAAGACAAGAGAGACTTTACAAACTGTACCATTAATCTGTGCCTGGCAGACAACACTCTCTAAGAAGTTCTTGACCTAATTGATCCGACAGAGGTCTGGGAGAAGTTGGAGAGCCGTTACAAGTCTAAATCTCTGACAACCAGACTGCATATAAAGAAGCAGTTTTATGGCTTACGGTTATCAGAAGGATGGAGTTTTGAGAAATATTTGGACGAATTTAACCGGATATTGACACAGATGTCTACTCTTGATGAGGAAATCAAGGAGGAGGACAAGGTGTTGGTTCTGCTGGCCTCTCTGCCGGCCACCTATGATCATATCGTCACAACCTTACTGTTCGGTAAGGATACTTTAAGGTTGAACGAGGTTCTTGCCTCTCTGCTCATGAACGAGTCCAGACGGTCACAAGGAACCTCATTGTCCCCTCATTCTGAGGTGCTGGTAACCGAATCCAGGGGAAGAAGTAGAGGCGCCACCAAAAATCAAGAGAAAAAGGTTGCAGCAAGTCATGATCCAGATACCAAAACCTGGAGTGCCATCATTGTGAAAAAAAAGGGCAACATCAAGAAGCATTGCTTCTAGTGGAAGCGGGAAAATACAGAGAAGGAGAAATATGACAAAGGACGCGGGGAGGAAACATCCTCCGTCTCAATAGTCACAAGTGGGGATCTCCTGTTGACATGTTAAGGAGAAGTGGCAAACTTGACAGACATGGAATCTGCCTGGGTAATTGATTCGAAAGCTACCCTACATGTCATATCCAGAAATGGACTATTTACATCCTATACTCCAGGAGATTTTGGAGTAATTATGATGGAAAATAAAGGAACATCTCCTGTTGTAGGTAGAGAAGATATCATTCTGGTCACAAATAATGGCACGAAGCTACTGTTGAAGGATGTGCACCACGTTCCTGATATTCATTTGAATATCATCTCAGCCAGTCGGCTGGATGATGAAGGTTTCTGTAACACCTTCTGTGAATGTGAGTGAAAGCTGACCAGAGAATCTTTTGTTACAGCGAGAGAGAAAAAGTGCTCCGGTCTGTATGTGATGAAGGTTTGTGCCATGGCCGGAGATGTGAACACTGTAATTTGTAAGGAGATAGAGGATTTATGGAATAGGAGGCTGGGCCACATGAGTGAGCGGGGATTGTCTCACTTGGCTAGGAATGGCCTTATCAACGGGACAAAGGAGGACGAGATGAAGACGTGTCTCCACTGTTTGGCCGGGAAACAGAAAAGAGTCTCCTTCAATGGAGTTTTGTCAACCCTAAAAATCAGATTACTTGATCTTATTCACACAGATGTGTGTGATCCATTCAAAGAGAAGTCGATCGATGGTGCTCAGTATTTTATTTCTTTCATTGACGACTGTTCTAGAAGGCTGTGGGTTTACTCACTGAAGACCAATGATCAGGTTCTTGGTACTTTTGAGCAGTTTCATGCTCTTGTGGAGCGTCAGACGGGAAAGAAACTGAAGATCGTCCGAAGTGACAACGACGGTGAATATTTGGGACCTTTTGATGCTTACTGCAGGTCACATGGTATTAGGCATTATAAAACGCCACCGAAGACACCTCAACTGAATGGAGTAGCAGAACGGATGAATCGTACGCTCTTAAAGAGAGTACGTTGTATGCTCTCTGAAGCAAAGCTTCATGTTTCGTTCGGGGCAGAAGCACTCCGGACGACGACCTATATTATCAACAGGTCACCCA
>JAOVVI020001726.1:0-23212 GCA_028571085.2 Nepenthes alata
TTTCACTTTTAACCACCACTTTTTCACTACATGCATAGCCTCTTACCGATATTAATCACCTTAATCACATCTAGTTACTACGTTTTCGGTTTCGGGTCCTCACACTATGTCTCAACAGTATGCCAGTACATGTATATAAGCAATAACAACCCATGTGGAGCAATCCACGTGTAACAACAAACTAACAAACTAAATAACGAAACAAACAAACAACCGATGACCATATGAGAAGTAGGTGCATCTGAGGCCGAGGTGCCTATGAGGCTCGTAACATTTATTTGATGTGAGCATAAACCAATGGGAGAGCTCATCTTAAAAGACCGGTCTAGTGGGAGGAAGAGCCCCCTAACTTATAAATTGGAGGTTTTGCCTCGAGCTTTCTAATGTTGAACTCGCATCATTCCTCCCTCTTTCAACAGCCGCAGACCTTGGCGGCTGCACTCTGCGGCACTTCACTCGGCAGGTTTCACTCTGCGTCGCTTCACTTCGCCCCGGCGCACCGGCAACAGGTCAACCCCTCCGCAGGTAGCCCTTTCCGGTCATAACTCTCCATAGGTAGCTCTCTTCGGTCCGGATTTGGTCTCAATGAAAGCACCATTTGATACGAGCATAAGCCAGGGGGGAACCCATCCCAAAAGACCGGTTAAGTAGGAGGGAGAGCTCCATAACTTATAAACTAGAGATTTTGCCTCAAGCTTTACAATGTGGGACTCATATCATACTCCATAGATGTAAAGGAAGCTCAGGTACAATCAATCTTTAATTCACTACATCAATCATGTATCACTTTATATTTGTAAAGTAGAAGCAATCAAGTCACCACCATAGATAAGGCCTACTGGTGACTTTCAGTTGCTAATAGCTGATGGATGAAAATAATAGTTGTTACACAAAGACAAGGTCCAAAATGTAAAGCAGCTAGAAGGTGTCAATTTTCACTTCGGTTTCAGCTCAAAAGAGAATTAAGACCCTTGATTTTCTTAGAAAGAGGAATGATAATATTCCAGATTGTGTTGTTTACAAAACAAATGGATAACAATTGACAAGGGAAAAGATCACTTGATTATTCATGTTAGGTCAACATCTGAATTGTGATAGTTATCTTTTGCTCCAGAAATGAAAGACTGAAGCACAGATGATTCAGAAAAGTGGGCAATGATTCACAGATGATCCAGAAAAGCATGGGCAATAATTCCTCATGTCCTTGGTGATGCATTAGAAGGAAAAATGTATGTGTAATTCCATGTATACATAATTACAAATATACATAGATAATTTCACACATACACTATTCTTAGTAGGACTTCACAAGATAAAAACCTACAACCATTTTCCACAATTTGTTTTACCAAATATCATATATGTGATCCTCATCCTACTTAAATACAATATTTCATAGATAATTTTTTTTTTTACTTTACCTTATCTGGTACTATTTGGTGACTATTTTTTCTACTTTATTTCTATATAAGATAATTAAGGTATGACTTTATATAAAATCATAGTTGAATCATATTCCAAGGAGTATGTGTTGGAAATTCAGTTATACACTTAGTCAATTGTTGTTATTTTTCTGTTACTTCCCGCCAACTATACTTAGTCTTGTACTAATTTCTGTTAGTAGTTACAGTTGTCCCTGTTGGTTGTATGTATAATTGGATGTATCTCCTAGTAATGTATCCATTCACACAGAATCCTGAAAATTGATCATGAGGAACTCTACGCTTGTCTGCTGCTTCTCTTACTTTGTTTTCCTTCGTGAGTTTCTTAATCTTGCAGCTGTATTTCTACATGGTGTCCAAGACACTCTGCCATGGTTGCCAGTGAATATGTTTGACAGACTGGAGGCACATCCTCCTCTATCTCTACAACTCATCTTCTTGTAGACGATTCATCCAACCCTAATTTTCTACTTAGTGGAGACAATCCTGGAATCCAGTTAGTATCTCTGGTTCTCAATGAACAAACTACCTATCCTAGAGTAGATCTATGCTCATGGCCTTGAGTGCTAAGAACAAGGTCACCATTGTTGATGGAACTCTAGCAGAGCCATCAGAACTATCTGATCCTTTATACAGTCCATGGAAGAGATGCAATGATATTGTTGCTTTGGATTCTCAATTCTGTCTTAAAGGAACTAGCACAAAGTGTGATCTATATGGACTCGGCTCAAGCAATGTGGGTTGACCTCAAAGAAAGGTTCAGTCAAGGAAATGAACCAAGGATCTATCAACTTCAAAAGGCTATATCTTCCATCTCATAGAACAACGGACAATGGGCCAGTCAATACCTCTTACATAAAATTAAAAAACAACTGGGAGGTGCTAGTAAATTACAGACCACGGCTTCTTGCTTTGTAGTACATACAAAGAAAGCTTACAGTATCAATCCCAGGATCATGTACTACAATTCTTAGAGGGACTTCATGATGCATACTCGGCTATTAGAGGCCAAGTTCTACAAATGAACCCTATGCCATCAATAAACAGTGTTTTCTTTGTACTGCAAGAAGAAAGATTGGGAATTACTTCTACAAGTCAACAGATTCCAGAATCGGCAGCCGTTGCTAGAGAAGTGTTTTTTTTTTTTTTTCAGAGTCCTTATTTTCAACAATCTGTGAACTGACAAGGATCAAAACAGAACCATGGCCAAGGAAATAGGAAGGATAGGCTGATTTGTGGTTATTGTGGCATCAAATGTCATGTAAAGGATAAGTGCTACAAATTTATGGATTTCCACCAGGCTTTCGATTTTCTACAGGAAATAAAACAGCAAATACCCTCAAACCCCCTTCAACTCGATCAGATCTCCAGTGGAGCCTCTTTCTCTCCAGAGCAATGTCAGCGACTTCTTTCTTTCCTCAAACTGCAATTGGACAACAAGCAGGCGGCAGTTGCAGTTCAAAACATGAAACTAGGTTCAGTAAGTCAGGCACATACCATTCAAACATCTACACTGTCACTAGAACCCTCCTCCATGTCTTTCTCAGGTATACCTTCTTGTGAATTGAGTTTTCTTTATAAAGACAAAAAATTTACTCCATGGATCATTGACATGAGGGCCACCGATCATATGGTTTGCTCTGTTTCTATTTCAATTCTTCTTTTGTTATTGCACACACCTGTAAAACTCCCAAAAGGGATGATGTCACCTGTTACACATGTTCGTAACATTAGATTTCAAATGGTTTGACATTAATTAATTTTTTGTGTGTACCTTCTTTTAAGGTCAATTTGATTTCTGCAAGTAAGCTGACCTCTTGTCACAATTATTGCTTACTTTTCCTGTCAAACATGTATTTTATCCAGGACATGCACATATGGAGGACGGTTGGATTGGGGTTGCTTAAAGATGGGCTTCACTATCTTCAGCAACATAATAGTCAGGATGCAACTGATAATCAGTCTCAGGTCCCTTCGGCCAATTTGACTCTATCCCAAGAATATATTTATTTTTTGCATTAGAGGCTAGGACATTTGTCCAATTCCAAACTAGCTATTTTGAATAAAATAGTTTCTGATATAATTTCTCATTCTGAGAATTCCATTGTACTGTATTCCCCTTGGCGAAACAGCACTGTTAACCCTTTCCATCAAGTGACAATGCTACTAGTGCTTTTCAAATAATGCACTGAGATATTTGGAAACCCCTCTACTATTTCTCAGGATGGTTATAAGCACTTCCTCACTATAGTGGATGATTTTAGTAAAACCATTTGGATGTACTAGATGTATTATAAGTCCCAAATAGTTTCTTGATTCAAAACTTTTGTACCTTGGTTGAACCCAGTTCAGCACCAAAGTTAAGTGTCTCATAACCAATAATGGGGTAGGATTTGACGTCAAAGCTTTTTTTTTCCTCCAAAGGAATCATACACCAACTCGCTTGTGTTGACATTTCAAAACAAAATGAGAAATTCAATGCAAGCGTCAACACATCCATAATGTCACTAGAGCATTAAGATTTCAAGCCAGATTGCCCCTCACTTTCTGGAGTGATTGCATCCCACAGCCACATGTCATAAATTGAATCCCAAGTCCACATTTACATCATATCACTACTTGAGATCCTTTTTTCAAAACAACCTTCATACAAAGTTTTTGGTTGCCTTTTCTATGTTTGTACCCTCAAAAGAAACCACACAAAGTTTGATGATTGAGCTATGCCAAGGGTATTCCTTGATTATCCCCACGGTATAAAGGCATGTAAAGTCTATGACCTTCAAATTCAAACTGTGACTTTGTCTAGGGATTTGGTTTTCCAAGAAAACATCTTCCCTCTTTAATTTGTTAGTAAATGTAACTCCAAAATTTCTCCCACTTCATAATATGAAGTCAAACCTCATTCCCTGCGAGACAAATCAGTGATCATACACATGGCCATCCTCTCCTTGTCTCTCAATAGACTATCAAATTTCAATCCCTTCATCTACCACCCGAGCCTCAGATTTTTCTTATCCACTTGCTTCACATGCCCCACCCCAACAGTTGTCTGGCAGTTCCATTAGAAGATCATCTAGAATCAGAAAAGTTCCTAACATAACCGATTTTCATTGTAATCTGGCCCATCAATTATCCCCATTACAATCTGACTTGGGTGCAGCTACTACTCCATCAAGTACAACTCATGCTCTCTCTTCTTTTCTTACTTACACAAGATCTTCACCTTTTCATAAAACCTTTCTTATTTGTTTCTCTTCTCATTGGAAGCCAAATTCGTTTTATGAGGCCATTAAACACCCTGAATGGGGTCCTGCAATGGAAGCAGAGCTACATTCTCTTGTTGCTGATAACACCTGGACTGCCTTATGAAACAAATCCCATTGGAAACAAGTGGCTGTTCAAGCGAAAACTAAAATAAAATGAGACTGTAGAAAGATTCAAAGCTCATTTAGTAGCTAAAGGATACACCCAACAGGCTGGAATTGATTATCAAGATACTTTCTGCAAGATTGCAAAACTTGGTACAGTCAAAACTTTACTAACAATTGCATTTGTAAGCAATTGGCAACTTCATCAAGATGAGATTAATGCTTTTTTGCATGGTGATCTTCATGAATAAGTGTATATGAGTTTACCCCAGGTTATCATCCTCTTGAATATACTCAGCAACCACAAAGGAACCTTGTGTGCAAACTACACAATCTATCTATGGTCTAAAAGACCTCGCGATAATTGATACAAAAGCTATCATCCTTCATATTGAAACAAGGATTCTTACAATCCATGGTTGATTATTCTTTGTTTACGAAGAAAGATGGGAACTCCTTTACTGCACTCCTGATTTATGTTGATGATATCATTTTAGCCGAAAATGACATCTTCATCAATCAGTTCAAGCACATTATTGACAACAAATTCAAGCTTACAGATCTTGGTGTCCTCAAATATTTCCTTTGTTTTGATATTGCTAGATCCTCTCCTGGTATTTTCCATTGCCAACGAAAATATGCCCTTGAAATCCTTGAAGATGCCGGTTATCTTAGTTGCAGTCCAGCAAAGTCTCCCATTGTTCAAAACCTAAAGCTTAGCCATTTTGAGGAGTGTATTTCTAACCCTCTAAGATACCATAGACTTGTGGGAAGATTGCTTTATTTGAATATATCAAGGCCAGATTTAGCCCTCTAGAATACCGCAGACCTGTGGGAAGATTGCTTTATTTGAATATATCAAGGCCAGATTTAGCTCCCAATGAATTTATTGAGTCAATTTCTGGATAACCCCAAATAACCACATCTCGATGCGGTGTATCATGTTCTTCATTAAATAAAAGGGGCACCTGGACACAGATTATTGTTCATTTCTACACCACAGTTTCATTTGAAAGTATTTTGTGATTCAGACTGGGCTGCATGTTCAGACACCCGGAGATCTATCACAGGCTTTGCCATTTTCCTTGAAAATTCATTGATATTGTGGAAATCAAAGAAACAACATTTGTCTCTTGATGTTCAGCTGAGGCCAAATACATGTCTATGGCATCAACTTCTTGTGAGCTTACTTAGTTGAGAAATCTATTGAACAACTTGATGGTTTATCATTCTCAGCCAGCATTGCATTTTTGTGATAACCAAGCGGCATTTTATATTGCCGCTAATCAAATTTTCCATGAAAGAACAAAGTATCAAAACCAATTGTCACATTGTCCGGGAGAAATTACAGTCAATATTCATTCGAATGTTCCATGACACCACAAGCTGCCAAGTTGCAGGTATCCTCACTAAGCCATTGCTGCTTGCCAGATTTCATCAACTCCCCACCAAGATGGGTGTCCAAAATTTACACTTGACATCTTGAGGTGGAGTGATGGAAATTCAGTTATTCACTTTATCAATTTTTGTTATTTTCTTGTTACTTCCTGCTAATTATACTTAGTCTTGTAACTAATTTCTGTTAGTCAGTTGTTATAGTTTTCTCTCATCTTCTTGGTTGTATATATTATTGGATGTATCTCCTAGTAATGTATTCTTTCACACAGAATCCTGAAATAAGATCCATACAGAATTCTACACTAGTCTGCTGCTCTCTTATTCTTATTTTTCTTCATGAGTTTCTTGCTGCATTTTCTACATCAAAACAATAAATTTATAAAAAAATATATATATGAAGAGATAGACCAGCAATGAATCCATCATATATCACTGGATGTATCTGACAGTAATGAATTCTTTCACATAGAATCCTGAAATAAGATCCATAAGGAATTCGACACTTGTCTGCTGCTCTCTCACTCCACTTTTCTTCATGACTTTCTTTCTCTCGTTGCTGTATTTTCTACGTGAAAACAATAAATTGATAAAAATAAAGTCTGAAAAGATAGAGCAGCAACTAATCCATCATCCAATGAAGAAAAGACTCACTTCGCATTACATAACAACTTCAGAGAATGCAAAACGAATCCACAGCAAAAGGGACCATGGAAAACCTAGTGATCAGCGCCTCCCTTGCAAGTTCTCACTCCAATGCATTACCCCTCCATTGTGGATAGTCCATATGTAAATCCCATCTTCAACCTTCCATCTAGGTCCTGTCACTCTCCATTGTAGTTATTAGGTGTTTTAATCCTATAATGTTTATAATAGGGGAGTTATTTGTTTCTTAATGTACACAAATGAGTTTTTGATATCAAATTAACCAGGTGATAATCGCTTCTTATTGGTTAACTTGCTCTAGCTAGGTTAATAATTCAATGCGGTTTGCTTATGTAGGGAATTTCTTGCTTTTTAAATATTTTAGTTAGGTTTCTTTTATGTCATCATAATTATATTTATTCCACTTTCCTAAATTTCTTTTTTTTTCATCAGTACCCACATATATGATGTTTAATTTTGTTATAATTTTATGGACATAAAGTTATCTTGCAAAATGTGTTTAACAGTTAGAAATCCAATTCATTGCTTAAAGCATAGATACCTCATATTTACAAAAAAACAAAAAGGCGAACTTTGAAAATCTGTTGAAAACAATTGAAAGGGAAAAAAAACAGTGCCCTATGCATTGCAGGGGTACAAAACAAGAATTTCGATCCAATTGTGGGGCTTTAGTTTGGATGGGACCACTCATGTATCCTTTATTATTACATGGTTAGCACATTTCCAAAAGGGACATGAGATCAAAGACTGAAAAAAAGTGGGAGCACGTACTAGGTTTAAATAATGATGAAAGAGCTATTTCCCAGGCTTTTTAACAGAGACAGGGACTATCATTAGGCTAGGATATTGTAGTGGTTCAGGGACAAATATAAATCACTTGTTTTACTAACATACCAGAAAAGAAAGGATGTAAAAGAAGCATTGAAGATGATGAAGATTGGGAAGAAGTTGGATCAAATGGTATCCCTGTAAAGGCAGAGAAGAGTTCGGTGGAGGAGAATACATAGCAGTCTAAACTGATCCATAAAATCTTAAGAAACAAAAAGATGCCAGAGGAGTGAAGAAGGAGCATACTCGTTTTACCAGAACAAAAGGAATACTAAAAGTTGTGAACCCAAGTACAAAGTTGATAAGTCATACCATAAGTTAAGTGAAATGGAGATATAGCAGAAGATAAGGACAGCTACAAGATATAAGTATATTACAGAACCAATTTGGATTGATGTGCAATGCAAGTTCTGATAGAATAGGGCCGAATATGAAAGTTTTGATGAGATTTATATAGCACAGTTGAACCATCCTGGACTTGAAGCAGAGACCTCGCCCATGAAATTAACCATCGCACATACAGTCCAACCATAGTGTGACGGGCGGTGTGTACAAGGCCAGGGAACGAATTCAATGTCGTATGGATAATCGGCGAGAAAAAGGAACTTTCACATGTACTTAACCAGAAATAAAATGGCTGGTAAGTGTAAAAGCTCCAAAAGGGTCAATTGGCTTTATCCATGGTAATTTATGTACTTCTTCAGTCTGATGGAGCACTATACAAGGAAAAAAGGGAGGAACCATGAATGTTTTTTTTGTTAATTAGGAGAAGGCATTTGATATAATCCAAGATAAGCCCTATGAAAAAGTAAGTGTTTTCATTGAGTACATCCAAGTTATAAAATATCTACGATGGAGCAATGACGTGTTAAGACATGCAAGAGAAACTGAGGCTTTTTCAGAGAAATCTTAGAGCAACTATTTGCATTCCTTGGTTATGATAAACTACACAAATCTAGGACACTCCGTCGTTGTGCATGCTATTTGCCTATTGTTAGAATATGTTACAATATGCTTTAGTATTTGCTATGATACATTCTTTATAATGGTAGTTTAGTATTTTAATATTTGAAAACAATCATATAAATACATGTAAATAGACCAATTCTAAGTAGAGGGTTTTCTCATTTCTTCTTATTTTATAATTTTATGTGGTATCAAAGCGGGCTACTTTCAAAATTATAGCCGATGCTTCTGTTGCTGCCGTTGAATTTTATTTTTTGGGGGGGTTGAAGATTCGCTTCTCGTCATGAATCAAAGCCCCAAAGTATTTTCCTTCATTTAATCCATTTAGCAGACCCACAATCAGATCTGGGGCTTGGTTGTAAACCCTAGATTTGTTGAATTTCATTCGATTGTTCAAAACATGAAGTTATTACTCCAATTTTTCGTATTTATGGGGATCAACTACATGTAAGAAAGGTTTTCCGATTGATCAACTGAAGAAGATTTGTTGTGTTTGCATGTGTTTTTGCACTGTTGTTGCCCAAATGATATTATTTGTCCTCTTCATGCCAGCTGTCGCAAAGACAGCTGAGTTTATTTGGCTTCTCATTGTAGTCAGCCATCTGAGAAGCTCTTGAGCCGGCTTCTCAAAGCTATAGTTGATAAGGCTATTCATACTTGCTTCAGAACATTGCTGATATAGGACCTTCTTTAGAACTTCAGAAGGTTGTAGAACTTCCAGTGGGTATCGATTTGATACAGCTGGGTTGCTGGTTGTTTGTTGATTACTCATGAGTAATAAATCTGTATTGGTTATTTTTGGAGGAAGAGACAGCAATGAAAGAATTATTTGTTTTCACTATGGTAGAGTTGGTCACAAACAGAATAAGTATTGGTAGTTACAAGGGAGGCCTGCTACAAATCCTAATCATATTGTTACTACTATTGTTCAATCCAATAACCTCAATAACTGTTTTTTGGCATCCTCTCTAGCTTGGATCATGACTTAGGTGCCTTAGATCATGACTAATTGACGGAAATCTTGTCAAATAACCAACTATGCTCCATTATTCTCGGCATTGTTTTGGCTAATGGCTCCTTTGCAAAGGTTGAATGCATTAGCTCTGCTTTTTTGATATGGAATTTGTGTCTCTTATCGGTTCTTTACTTGCCAATTTCTCCTTTCAATATGCTATCAATTAATATGTTTGCTCGACAATATAATTATTATACAATATTTTTCTCTATTCATTGTGAGTTTTAGGACCTTACTATAAAGATTATTTGTAAAGGTTACCATAACTCAAGAAGTCTATACTTGTTCAATGAACAATCCAATCCTATTGTCTGTTCTAGTATACTTCTATTCCTCTTGATCTTCATTATAGGCTGAGTCATCTATCTCTTTCTAGTACGAAAAAGTTATGTCTGACATATATTACCGGCTTTTTTTAAGTTATATAAGTTTACTAAACATCATTACAAGTCAAATTTTTTTCCAAATAAATCTACTCATCTCTGCCCATTTTGAAGTAGTACACTTAGATGTCTGGAAATTGTGCCAAGTTGTCTAAGACCGGAGTTTGCTACTTCGTTACCATTATTGATGACTATTTACATGTTAATTAACTATACTTGATAAATAGTTATTCCAAGTTACCTTTCATTTTATGTGCATTCAATACTAAAATTAAGACCTAATTTTTTACTTTTATATGTACTTTGCAGAGTTACAATGACAGTAAATATCTTTCTACTTCTTCGTCATTTCTATCCCAACATGGGATTCTATATGAGTAATCTTGTCACTGGAATGTCTCAAAGGAAAAATACTCACTTCATGGTGATTGCTAAGGCCCTCTTATTTTAAATTAGAGTTACAAAGAATTTTTGGAGTGATGTACTATTAGCAACTTGTTATCATATTAAAGGGATACCATTAGTTGTTTTTAGGAGAATATTCCTCATCATGTGTTATACCCTAGGAAGCCATTAATTCTGGTTATCAATGTTTCTTTTTTTATTTTTATTTTTTTTTGTAAGTAATTGGTTGTCTATGTTATGTTCAAAATATTTGCTCTTAGGTAAATAAGTTTAATAACAAGTCTTTCCAGTGTAGTTTTCATAAATATCTTTGAACTTATTGGTTGTTTCTCTTAAACTCTGGAATGATTTCTTATGTCCTCTAATATAGCATTTCTTAATTGACGTTTTTATCTTGATTGTCTTTAGTGAGTATATTGTTGAATATCCCTCACCAGGACGATATCCTAGTATATAATATTATTCATAAGGTTGTAACTCTTGCACATTTGTCACGTGTGCAACTTTGTCCTCCCAGCCGTCAAACATATGTTCATAGTCCTTGATAAGTGTTTGGCTCCTCTTCAAGAGTGGATCCTAAGTCGATCACTATCAAGTCGGTCATTCCACCAATACAAGCTATTGTCCTTGACAAGGGAATCGATCTAGGCCTTTAGAGTGCATTACTGAGGGTTCATTACGAGTGTACTCAGTATTTATTGTCTACTAAGTTATCTTATGCTAATGCTTCATCTTTTCAACAGACTTTTGTCTCCGCATTGGACTCCATTAGTGTGCCTCGACCTGCATCCAAGGCCATTTCTCATCATTGCTAGCGAGCAACTATGGAGGAAGAGATGACAACACTCAACCATAATCACACATGAGGTCTAATCTCTTTGTCTCCGAGGCAAAAAGCCATTCATTGTAAATGGGTTTATACAATGAAAGTCAATTATGATGGTCATTTATCTCAACTAAAAACCATCTAATGGACAAATGGTATGCCCAGACATATGGGATGCACTGATACCTTTTCTCTTATTGCTAAATTGATTTCTATTAGGTTTCTCATTTTATTAGCTACTACTCATTACTAACCTTCACATCAATTAGACGTTAATAATTCCTTCATAAATAAGAATCCTTAGGGGGAGGGTTATTTTGACCAACCTCCAGGATTCATTACTTAGGGGAAGTCTAAATTTGCATGCTAACAGAAGAAGTCTTTGTATGGTTTGAAACAATCAAAGCGAGCATGATTTAATAGATTCTATTAAATTAACTTTGAGTTTGGGCTCTTTCGTTGTGCCAATGATCACTCTGTGTTCTATCGCCACTCTAGTGCCGGGTTTATTATTTTTCTTGTGCATGTGGATAACAATGTGATTACTGATAGTGATTGTACTAGAATTGCGAATTTAAAAATGTTCCTTTAAAGTCAATTTTAGACCAAAAATTATCGGAGTTTGCATGAGGTCAAGTGCCATTATGGCATTTTTTGGAAATAATGTACATTGGATTTACTTCGAGAGACAAGTATGAACTACTCAAAATCTTACAATGCTCTTATAGACCTAGAAATTAATTTATTACCAGAAATTAGAGAGATATTTGTTGAACAATAGAAGTATCGATGATTAGTTGGCAATCTCAAATACGTTACTGTAACTCATATAAATATTACCTTCTTAGCTAGTATTGTGAGCCAATTTCTATCTTCTTCCCGTGTTCTTATTAGAAGGATGTGATACGAACTAATGAGATATCTCAAGGGCATTGGGCCTCCTTTAAAGTAATCATGGTTATAATTAAGTTAATGATTTTTCTAATGCTGATTAAGATGAATCGTCAGATGATCACAAGTCTATGCCTATTATATTTTTTGTTGTAGACAATATTGTGTCATGAAAGGGTAAGAGACAAAATGTGGTAGCCAAATCAAATGCTCAATCAAAATATCGTGTTTGACACATGTTACCCATGAAGTAATGTGAATTCGACAATTACTAGAGTCTCTTGGAAGTAAGATTTCTGAACCATCTCAACTATGGTGCAATAATCAAGCAATTATCAATTACATTAAATCCTGTAATTCATTAGTGCACAAAACATTTTGGGGTAAATTGTCACTTTATTCGTGAGAATCTCTAATGGGACATAATTTATATTTGTCATGTGACTCTTGTAGATATTTTCACCAAGCTCTTGTAGTTTGAGTTTCATACATCTATAACAAGCTAGGCATGATCAGCTATATTGCAGCTTGATGAGAGTTTCAAAATATGTTAGAATACCTTTTTAACATACACTTTAGAATACACTATAGTAAATTCTTTGTAAAAGTAATTTAGCATTTTTTTAATATTTGTAAATAACCCTATATATATATATATATATGTGTGTGTGTGTGTGTGAATAGACCTAACTCAAGTATAAGATTTTCTCAAATGTTCCTATTTTAGAATTTTACACCAATCACATAGCATAGGTGAACTAGACAAGACAAGAGAAGGTATTAATGCTAAGTTGCAAATTAGTACATAGACTTTGGTGCTAGCCTTTTTCTTTGGTACATTATCTACATTGGCATATAGGTGCTAGCCTTTTTCTTTGGTACATTATCTACATTGGCATATACATTCTTTGGAAGCACTAGCCTTTTTCTTCTATTAGTATGCTGGTTCTCTACAGGGAGTTTTGGTGCAAACATATAACTGTTACCATATAACCTAGTAGTTATGGGTTTTTGAGTCATGGAAATAGCCTATTGTAAAATATAAGGTAGGATTGCATACAATAGATCTAGAGTAGTCCAACCCTTCCAAGGAATTCTGTACATAGCAGAAGCTTTGTACACCTAACTGTCCTTTTTAGTATGTCAACCTCTCCTCTATCTTGTAAGAGAAATAGTACTACTTATTTAGAAGGCAAAAAATAGAACAGGTGTGTCCGCTCAGACCATTTTCTTAATCCAAGATTTCTTTCATAAAAAAGTAATAATAACCCCCCCCCACCACCAAACAGAAAACTGGCACCACTAGACCCTAACACAGTATTTCAGCTGTTTTTAGAATAAAATAAATTCTCAATAGAAGCTAAGATCGCAAACCAAAAACCTGTGAGCATATATTACTTATGTTAAATAACAAAAAAGAAAATAATTGCTTTAAACTCTTTAGATCACTCAATCAGTAGAACATTACTAAATCATCCATTCACATATCCTTAGTCCACTTAAACTGAAGACACATAGGAATCGTAGTAAAATATTGCATTCTGTTTTCCTTTTTTTTTTCCCCCTTTTTTAACTTCAGAAAAAGTGTTGAGGAAAGAAACCCCAAGGATGCCTGGACACGACACAGGTATAAAAACATGAGACATGGACAAGGGACACATAAATTATTGACATCACAATAATCAACAAGGCAAGAACAAAGCAATAAAACTAATTGAACACAAACTCACATACCATTTGTTGATGACAAAATATTGTTAAGCGTAACATATAGTACCTAACATTCCCTATCACCTTTTCCTTCAAAATACCCACCACCTTATATGTAATGTATTTTTGTATATTAGTATGTAAGCACATGCATTTTATGTATGGGTGAGTGGATAGCCAATGTTCTTCTATGATGGTATCGATTCGAACTCACTTGGTTATAAAGCATTGACCACTCAGTGTAGCTGGAACTATGGTCGTGTAAGTACAATGATACCCCTTCCCATCAGTTTAAAAAAAAAACATAAGTTTGAGAGGATTAAAAAATTCTTTATAGTTGACTTAAAAGTAAACTAAAAGAATGCCCATAAAGTACATTATCATAGAGCTACATTAGCTAACAGAAAAAGATAGGTCCCTTCCTATTAAAAGAGTTGCACTGAGTTGAAAATCGGCCAATGTGCAATATTATAGCTAGGGTGACAAAAAAATATTCATTAAGAGATGAATCAAAACTTAAAAACTTAAATTGGACTATCCCAATTCATGCAAGTTACTTCTGTGATTTTAATGCTAGGCATCATAGTTATTGAGAGCATCCCCTACAGTCATGCTAACGGAAATGATCCCAAAAATCAGATCAATGGTTATAAAATGAATGTATTCAGACAAAGCAGACAGAGATATTATGGGTCAATTTTTTCTCTCCCCTTTAGATGTGCAAAATTCAACACACATCTTTTGTTGTCGAACATTTGTCATACACATCCTGATGTGTCCAACACTGGAAAATGAAATTTTGTTTTATTTATTGGACAGATATTGACCGTTGGAGGCTTTAGGGTTCAACATACCAAGAGTAACACAAAATACAACTACAGCAATTCAAGGAAAAGACAAAAGTTAAAATTGATGGTTAAAAGTTTTTGAAGCAATATATAGATTTTTTTATTTAATTCTAACTTGCCGAGGACACAGTCAGATATGCAAAGGACATGTTTTGGCTTATTTTAATTCTCAAAACAAAAGAAGAGCTCTTAACAAAATTACTCATGTGCTAATTAGCCCAAAAAATTCCACAACTGAGTCTCTTACTAGAGATAACTAGCTACTCAAACCCATTACTAGAACCTAATATCTGGGGTATAGAGTTTTGCGAGTTAATGTACAATATTGTATGCATCATATTCTAATATTAATGAGGATATGATATTTTGTTGACATTTACCTAGCTTGTGTGGCCCTATTTTTTTAGAATGATTATATCATGGCGTGTTTGTGTTGCATTTTGTCCTGTTTTTGTCATCTCTTCTTATCTAAAACTAAGAAGGAAACAATCTTGGATCCCTAAGACCACCTACTATGTTGGACAAATAAAAAGCAATATTCATGAAACAATCAAATAATTGTGGTGGAAATGAGTAATTAACATAGATCAATGGTCTAGCTCTAAAACATGAAACAAAAAACAGGCATACCAAGCAAGATAATAGCAGCATCTCTAGATAGAAGCGGGAAAAATGCATTAAAGATGGCGTGAGCACCTAAAAGGCAAGTGATCCACAAGTGAGAAAAAGTGTTTGATCCAAGTCGTAGGCGATAGGAAGATGCAAAGTTCAGCCTAAAATAAAATGGAGTATGACTGTTCAAAATGGGAAGACTTGGAGATGCTTCTGTTTTTAGAGGAGGTTGCATGAAAACAAGGAATGTTGGCAAAAGAATTAGTATAGTTGAACCAAAAGTGGGCACAAGACTTCTTATAATTGTCATTGTAGTAGATACATGCTAGGGAATATCAAGTAAATTAAAGTACTCCAAAAACATAGGGAAAGGCATGCAATATCAGGCAAATTAATGTACTACAGGAGCATTGAGAAATAAACAAACGTTGACCGAAGTGTCCCTCTTCATCGGCGGCTTCAGACTTTTAAGTCTACAATTTTAGCATACACCTGCAATGCTGTTCTAGTTTTGCAACTGTGCGGCCTAATGTACGGAGTACCATTGACGCAGCCAAAATTTAAAGGATTCATAACTCCTGTCCTGTGAAGCAGTCGCAATTATTCATTTTCAAAATCAACATATTGTTGCATCAAGGCCCGAGAAAGAGAGGGGAGGAAGTCTCACCATTTCTTACCTTAACTTTTTCTCATTTTTGGTATTTCTAATGTTTGTATTCTATAATCCTACCAATCAGTAACTATTCTATTTTGGTTACAAGTACGTGGCCTTATACCTACATTCCAAAGAACATCCATGATAGAAAAATTGCACTATAAATTACAATGTAGCCTACTTAAAAATGTCCCCTTGCTCTCACCCTCATCAATTTCCACACATAACCAGTAATTAATTTTTCCTCTCCTTGCAAATTTTCTTTTCCATTTAGAAAGATGAGTTTAGACACCCACATATTGTCATCATCGTTCGGACAACAAGTGATATTTGGCCCACATGCAACGTTTAGATGATTTATTAATTATGGAAAAACAATTGTTTAGAACAAAGTTAAAAAAATCAGATTATTGGTTAAATATTATTGTTGTACCAACTCAATGGTTACAATTTGGGCAACTCTGCCAGTTTTGGATATATATATCCAATATAACGAAACATTGTGGCTCAATTGGCATGTTCCCTATTATGTGTGAACATGTGGTGTGTGTGGGCGTATAAAAGGCAGTCTATGAGACTCCCACATCTTAGGGGTATAGAAAGGGTCAAATATACGCTACCATACCTCAGGTTACATAGAGGCTGTTTCCGTAATTTGAACCCATTACCGTTTAGCCACAATGGAGCAATCTTCTTGTCATGCCAAGGAACACCTTCATCACACACGCCACCCTCCCCCCCACCGCAACTGGCCCATAAACAGGCAGAGCCATTCCAAAAAAAGAGTATATATAGAGAGTAGAGACACATATTCAGGAATCATAACTCTAACTCAACCATTTTACAGTAATATTATTCTTTTTCCACAAATTTCTCAATGCAAGATTTTACCATCAACCATTTTACAGTAATATTATTCTTTTTCCACAAATTTCTCAATGCAAGATTTTACCATCATTGAATTACACAAACAATTCCCAAACGCATATTAGTACAATGTTCTTACATCAACTAAAGTGATTCATATCAAGTCAATACCTATTACCTTTAAAAGAACCTTTAAATGTTTTTCACTGATTATTAGCACAAAGACAGCGTATAAAAACTAAAATCATATTAAGTCAATACCTTTAAAAGAGTGTTGAGTGCAGAACGAACTTCAGCCCTGATTTTCTGGAGCTTTTGAATCTCGATTTCATCAATCTCCTGCACGTTGTTTATCTGAGTTGTTATATAAGGATCCAGACTCGGGTTCACTGAGTTGATCCATGCCTCATGATTTTGCTTAAACTCATGCCTGAATGAGGTTTAAGAAACCACTTCATGTCTTCACCACGAAAATTAATAAGACAAATGAAACCGCTGATTCAGCAAGCAAAGAAATTCACATGCAAATTATCATAGTCACGTTGTTTTGCTATGATATGAGTATAGCCACGTCTTGTATCACAGCAAAAATGGGGCCACTATGTTTTCTTCATTATGGGATGTTGGATGGAGGTAACAGCAGAATGATGATGATAGTGGAGATGGTCGATCAGGTTAATAATCTGTATGGAGGTGGTAGCACTACATGTGCTGATGTTTTCATCTCTTTCCAATGCCAATGACAGGGTCAAACCATCATTACAGCTTTCAGTCCGACACATTTTCATTACTTATTGAGATGAAGTTTATCGATGTTGGCATAGTTTGCCTAAAATCCTATAAGGTAGCAACAAGCAGCATAGTGGATGAACATGATAACTGTAAGGATTTCTTTTCCACATGATTGCTTAGATTATGTTATGCTGTTCACAGGTTACACAGGCAATGATTGTTAGGGAATCTTGATGCTACAAGATTTCAAAAGTCATACAGAGAAAATAGGGGGACATCCATGCCTCCAATCTTGTCAAGGCTGTTGAGACGATAGGTATCAGTCTGCTCTTATATAGCCCAACTCAAGTATGCATCATGGCAAATAAAGCTACAAAACCCAAACAGTTACGAAATATCCGTCCATGCCTATCATCAAGTAACAAAATTAACAGACCAAATAAAGAGAAAACATCCCTCACTTCACAATCCTCAACAGAGAACATGAAAAAAAAAACAAAAGAAATAAAAAGAGGAAAAAACAGACCAAAAACTAAACAGTAAAAAAAGGAAAACAAAAAATCTCAATCCTTGCTATAACTCATGTAACCCACATACCTTTTGAATTCCTTATCTTTTCTAATGTTTTCCAAAGGAAAGTGGGCTTGCAAGATTTTCATTGATGTTTGCACTTTGAACCTTGTGATCCATCATTTGGGCATGCATATAACACCACCGACCTACTGAGAAAGTCCTCAGATTCGTTTTGAAGTGTTACAACAAGTATGCTGCGCATTTGGGTGAAGCAAATTGTAGCACCTCAAATCTCTTATTGTGAGTTGAGCAATTTCCTTCAAGTTATAAGTGCCTAAGTGTGTCACAACCAAGAACAGGAGTTGATCCCTTTTCTTTGACTTGAATAAGAACAAAAAGCCTAATGGAGCATGGTTGTTGGCCAATGGCATATTCCAGGGATTACAAATGTTATCAAAATTTACCTGGGACCACGGCATGCAGACTTTCAAGTTTCTCATTTTGTTTTCGAGCATTGTGAGGTTTTCCTGCTTTGAACATTGTGATTCATGATTTGGGAATGCAATTCACACCAACCATGCACTGAAAATTCATGGTATTCATTCATGATGTGTAATGATGACACCACAGATTTCAGTGGGGGATGATTACGACACCCAAGGTTCCACTGCACGAAGTTAAAGGACCTTGCATTCACCTTATAAGTACCTAAGTGGGCTGTTGCTAACAACAAGAGCTCTACTGTTTTCTTGGGTTTGAGTGGGGACAAGGGAAAGGGGGAAGTGACTATTGGGTCAGCGACTTCTTTAGGGCATGACATTCATCTCTTGGCATACAATCAAAATGTGGAAAGTCCATTCTATCAGTTCTATAATTAAAAAATCAATGAGTAAATTGTTGTTTCCATATAAAGATCATTGCTCGTTAGTTATCTTCCCAACATAACCTAAACAATGCATCACTTATCGCCCACAGCTATTAGAAGCCATGGGACAGTGAGATATCCCTTTCTATGCAGTGATATAGCAAGATATTTTTGAATTGGTGTGTGGTGATTGATGTTTATCCAATGGATCCAAAACACAGCCTACTAATAAGGATCTTTCGGCTTGGAATTGGTTTGACGAAGAAAATTTTAAAGGTAAGTCTCTCCTTACACCTTTTATGCTTATGCAGTTGGGTGTTATAAATGATATAGTTTTTGGAGAAAGATAATTAAATATGTCTGCATTTCAATGGGTTGGTTCCGCTTAAAGTCGAATTCTCCCTTTCTAATGTGAACATCATTGACTGCCTGGATAACATATTTATCTGCCATTTGTATGCTATTTTATGCTGTTTGGAGTCACCTTGGCACCCGTTAATAATTTTACTCTTCTACCAATCACAGGAGAAGTGATTTACTTGATGGCAATGATCCCACAATCCCAAAACCTATTTCTATATTTGCTTCTCTTTAATCAACTGAAGTTAATTAGCAACACTCTCATGTTTCCCTAAAGCAACAACTATTTCAGAAGTTGTGTTGCACAACAAACCTTTCAGAATTTGATTATCAATTGATAATGAAATGAAAATTATGAGCTTGCACATGCTAGCTACTGAAACTTTACTCCACTTGTTCTTCAACCCTGTTTTTCAGATGAAGTTCAAGTTCAAGAAATATTTTTGCATTGCATAAACATTACTTTTCTTTTCTTTCCTTCATTTTCTAAGTAAATTTTCCAGTAGAATAACAATTATTTGTGCGACAAAAGTAAGCTTCAATCTGTCCTGCAATAAAATTAGCAAATATTGCCAACACATAATATTTTCAGATACTAGAGATAAACAACTTCATGATAACAAATTATTTCTCAGTTTTGCCTAGAGATGATAATACAAATAAAATAACTTGCCTTAGAAGAAATTGCATAGCATAAGCAAGCAAACTTAGTGCAGAAGCCTTCACTTCACCATTCATCTTCTTGCTATAGAACTCCCTCAAGGTTGGCACTTTGGAATTAATATAATCTCCAAGATTCTCATGCTTTAAAATTTGCCCTGTAATACTAGGAATTAATGAACAAGGTGTGTTTAATGAGAAGGCATAACAAGGTTGAAAAAACAATGCGACCCTGAATGCTAGGAGCACAACCTAGTATGGGTCCTCCACCAACTTTTAAGCTTGTGGGTCAGAGTGATTTCTGAAAATGGTAAGACAGCATCATTGACTAATTGGTCTAGACTCTCGGGTGCAAATCCCAGGGACCCGGTTTTCTCATTATATTATCAGCACATGTTAAATGTGGATGTTGCTTAATTCACACTTCAAGCCAATGAGCATTTACATGAGTGTGTTAGGAATCACTTATATTCTCATTTAAATGCTCAAACCCAATGAGCATGTACACAATTGTGTTAGGAATCACTTAACTGCTTAAGATTTTGGTTAAATGGTTCCTTGATCATGGTTATCAAGCATTTAAATGAGTTAGAATCACTTAACAGCTTAAGCTTTTGGTTAAATAGTTCCTTGATCATGGTTATAAAACTATCCATCCAAGTCCTAGGTTCCTAGTATCTTACAGTTCCACAGCTCTCAAGCCTACACATTATATGAAATATGAATCTTTGAGAATTCCAATGTAGGCAGAATTCCATTGAATCATATAGAACCTAGGTATTCTAATTCTGCAGATCATTCATAAGTTTATTGTTAATGTGTTTCCAAGGTTTGAAGATCGAATACTACTTATAACATTTAATCAACATGAAAAACTTAAAAATATGTGATCAACTCTTATAAAGCCATTATAAAATTTCTCAATATCCCCCCCAATATACATAGTGACTGGCTGAAAGGCTAAAAATTTTTGATGGATCTCTAATTAATAAACCTCTAATTGTTAAGGAACATTTGTGAAATATTTTTTAAACCTTTTACAATTCCACTTGCAATGACAAGATTTACCTAGCTACTTTACTCATATGCTACTACTAATTCATTATTTACATGTGCAATCGCAATGAAACTTTAACAAGTCAGATGACATAAAAAGACACTTGTAAAGAAGTTATTAGACAGGAATATATATTATATTTTAGAATCTTATGTCTCTTATGCATTATTTTTTCTGATACATATTTACTCATAAATCCCTTTTTTCTGTTTTTATTTTTAGTTAAGAAAGGTTGTTTGGATCATTTCATTTATATTAATAGATTTTAAAGGCCTCAAATCTTATTTTCATAAAACATTTAGTCATTCTTCATATTATATGAAACTTGTATTCTTAGCACATACACTGTAGTTTGTAGTATCTTACAATCCATGATCATATCCTAAAATTGTTGAACCCTAATGCCCCCTCATCAATCCACAGTAGATTCCTAATTTTTGCTGCTTCATGTGATAGACAGCAAGTCAGAACAAAAGAAATCAGGTGGAGAGCCCGAAGACAGCAACTTGGGTCAGTAATACAGCAAATGGACGGACAAACCCAGAGGAAAACCAGAGAACTGGTCAAATAGGTAGTGGCCCTGATCTTTATCAGCATGTCTCTGTCTACCAGGCACCTCAGCAAAAAATTAGAAGTTCATGACAAAAGGACGTACTTCCAAACAGCTTCTCAGTGGACCGAATCACTGGCTGAGCAACCCGGTCAACAGGAATTTTAAGAAGCTCAAAACAATCATCCGCCATCAAGATCTGCCTTGGATTACGTTGATTTGCAACTTGAAGTTGCAGCAAAACATGACCAACACGACGTAGCACATTAGGATCTTTAGCAAAACAACCTGCAAGAATTGCACAAGTCAGGCATATAAGTTATTTTCAATCTGCCTACATAACTAATCTCAAAAAGATGAACAAAAAATAACAAAATAGAAAAAACAAAACAAAATGACCAATTCACAATAGCAGGAAGCAACCAAATAGCATTCAACTGGAGCAAATGCCTTGACGTGGCTACTCAATTCAGAAAACTGTATACCTCAACATAACAAAGAGTCCCATTAAGGGCCAAAGGGAGCGCAATTGATATTCCTCAAGTTTGATGAATGCAGTCGCAGTAATTTTTGAAAATTACAAATTATTATCTCCATTCGTTCTTTTGAAGACATAATTCCCTTAGAAGAAATTTTTACGAGAAACCTAAAAAGATATATCACTAGATGCAAGCAAACTTAAATAAGGAAAGAAAAAGGAAATGAAGCAACTTAATTGGAACTGATAAAAATAAAATGTAATACCTGACTGTGATTTTTCAACTAATAATGTTTAACATTTATAAAGGTCTTATTGTGGGTTTGAATCATGGATGTCAAAGGTGCGCCCAGGCGCAAGGTGAGGCACAAGCCATGAGGTGCACACCTGCACGCAAGGAGCACAGGCGCAAGGCATGCCCCTATTGGGCCTGAGTGCAAGGCCCAAATTTTATTAAAAAAAGTTAAACTAAACCTAAATTTAAAGGAAAACCTCATCTCCTACATCCTATCTCCCTCGACCACATTGGGCAGCAGGCTATTCTCTCTCTCACACACGCGCACGTACACGCACTCGCTCTCTCTCATGCGCTGCTGTCTTTCTCTATCGTGCGCACTGATCTCTCTCCCCCTCTCGCGGCTCTTTCTCCTCTCTCTTTTGCGGCTCTTTTCTTCTCTATATCTCTCTCTCCGGGCTCTTTTCTTATTTTTAATAATTATCTCTTTTGTCTTATATTTCTTTCTATTGTTCCCTTTTCCAATTTTATTACACTTGGGTCACAATATTGATTCCAACTTTCTACTATAGACAAAATTGATGGACTTCAACGTAGCCACTTGAATAGGAAAGATCTAGCATGAAATATGCAAATTTAGAGGAGCCCAATAATATAAATAATTTTGTCTATAATTTTTGTAAAAAAATTACTAATGGAGGAATCCAAAGAGTAAAACAACATATTGTTTGGTTTTAGAAATATAACAAATGTATTAAATGTTCAAAACACGTTCGTGAGAAAATTAGAGATTATATAAATAGAAAAGTTAAGGAGAAAGCTAGAAATGAATTGTTGCATGATATTAATGAGATCGATGATTATGGTGAAGGTGAATAAAATGAA